>LZPO01108681.1:12741-37132 GCA_001675575.1 Neotoma lepida
CTTAATACAAGGAGAGGTGCTTGATCTTACTGCAACTTGATATGCTATGCTATGTTGATACCCATAGGAGGTCTGTTCCTTTCTCAGAAGAAACCAAGGAGTAGATTGAGGGGTTCAAAGGAGAGGGGGAGGGAATATGAGGAGAAGGGAGAGAAGAAACTATGTTTGGGATGTAAAATAAATAAATAAATAAAACAAGAAATAGTAAATTTCCTTTATAATAGGAAAAGATTATTTTCATTTGTATCCAAATATACTNATTTTTCATGTTTTCTTTTTTGAAAATAGATCATTTTCTTATACAATATATCCTGATAATACCCCCCCAATCTTCCTAGTTCCACCCCATATCCCTTCCCCTCAGAATCTACTCCCTTTCTGTCTCTCATTAGAAAAGAATGGGCTCCATCAGTTACTGGATGAAGGCTCTATGATGCAGAGAGCCATGGCCTAGCACCAGGTCGAGCTTCAGAAGTCTTTCTGAAGAGAGGGAAGAGGGACTCTATGAGGAAGGCACATCAAGACCATGATGGGAGAAACTTACAGGTACAACCAAACCAGACAAGTGGGAATTCATGAACTTTGGACTGGCAGCTGTAGCGCCTGCATGTGACTGGACTGGGCTTTCTGCATGAGCCAAACAGTTGTGTAGCTTGGTCTGTTTGAGGGGTCCTGACAGTGGGAATAAGATCTATTGCTGGTGCATGAACTTGCTTTTTGGAGAGCCAGACAGTTGTGTAGCTTGGTCTGTTTGAGGGGTCCTGACAGTGGGAATAAGATCTATTCCCGGTGCATGAACTTGCTTTTTGGAGCCCATTGCCTATGGTTGGACACCTTACACAGCCTTGATGCAGTGGGAGGGGCTTTTCTGACTCCCGATGGGAGGCCATATCTTTTTGGAGGAGAAGATAGGGGTTGGCTGGGGGGAAAGGATGGAGGGGAGCAGGAGGAGGGATGAAGAGGAATCTATGGTTGGTATGTGGAACGAATAAAAATTTTCTTATTAAAACAAAAGAAAGAAAATAAAGCCGCCTAAAAGATAATAACCAAACATGACAAAATAAAGTCCATCACATATAGGTTGGACAAGACAACCCAACAGAAGGAAAAGAGCCTAAGAAGAGGCACAAGTGTCAGAGACCACTTGTTTTCACATTCAGGAGTCCTATAATAAAATCAAGCTAAAAGCTATAATACATATACAGAAGAGCTGGAACAGAGCAATCTAGGCCCTGTTCTTACTGTTTAGAGCTCTTGTGAGTTCATAAGCACCTTACTTAGTTGATTTAGAAGGCCTCCATCCCTGCTGGCACTTACAATCTTCCTTCCTTCTTTTCTATGGGATTCCCTGAGATCTGAGGGGAGGGAATTGATGGAGAGTTCCAATTTAGACTCTATCCAAATAATATCTGGCTGGTGGTCTTTGCATCTGTTCCCATCTGCTGTAAGAGGAAGTCTTTGTGATGATTACTGAATAGGAACTGATCTATGAGAGTAGTAGAATATCATTAGTACTCATTTTATTGATATGTTTATTTTTTAAAACCNATAGTGTTTGATTTTACCCTAGACCTCTGGGCTATCTAGTCTCTGGTTATTGGTTACCCAAGCAGTTTTGTGTGTTGGTTCCTTCTTATNGGGTGGGCCTTAGGTCAAATAAGACATTGGTTGGCTATTCCCACAAGTTCTGTGCCACCATTGCCCTACCATATATTGCGCGTTGGACAGATTGTATGCCAAATATTACATCTAGGTTGTCTTCATATTTATTTTTAATAACCTGTAGAGTATCTTCCAGTGTAAGATGAACTTCTAACCAATCTTATTAATAAACACGTGGAACAAGAAATAAGGGTGAAAATCTGACAGAGATCAGAGGAATTAGGAGCAAGCCACCACTNGCCTCACCTCACCAACNCTGNCTCTACTTCCCAGGAGCNAAGCGGATGAAAGAGAGAGACTTCCGGTCTAACCTGGCTTTTTATGCCTGTTCATCTGCTAACTAATTTCCTATCCNCACCAAGCTACATCACTTCCTGCCTTGTCTGCATGGATCTTCAGAACTCTAAGGTTGATGCTGGGATTAAAGGCNTGTGCCACCACCTCCTACTGCTAGTTCCCCATGTGACCTTGGAGTCACAGAGAACCAAATGGATTAAGGGNGTGTGCTAACTTGCATGGCTATTGTTTTTCTANTAGTGGCTGGCAGCCCCNTTTTTCCTCTGACCCTCAGATAAATTTTATTAGGGAAGACAAATAAAATATCACCACATTCCAGCACCAAAGAGACAAGAACACAGGGGAACATAGGGATGAAGGATCCATGTAGGTACCACCTGAACTTATCCTCAACGAGTTGTGTGTGTATTTTGTTCAGCAATGGGGTCCAACTATCAGTTTGCAAAGGACAACCCATTGTCTTAGCAATGGACAGAATCGTTTGTGGATTTTCATGTGAAACAATCCCCTTGAGTAATAACTCAATTAAATGTAANCCAGTCATGCTCCTGGAAGTTTTGTTTGGTAACAAAAGACAGCCAGTTGAGACTCTATATACTCTATGATTAGGAGACCTTATTAGGATCACCGTCATATATTTAAGGATATTTCTACTACACTAGGTTTCTATATCTTCTCTCAAATGCTCCTCAATTCCAGCTGTCCTCCGCACATTCTCTCCCTTTACCCTATGTCCCCTCTCATTTCCTATCTGATCTTCTTCTTCCTGTCCTTATCTGCCCCTAGTTACCCATAAAATATATTCTATTTCTCCTTCCAAGGAAGAATGATGCATCTATCCTAGACCCTTCTTCTATANATAACCTCTCTGGGTCTATGGATTATATCTGAGTTCTCATTTATTTAATGTCTAATATCCACCTATAAGCAAATACATATAATATTTATGTTTCTGGCTCTGGGTTACCTAACCCAGAATGATTTTTTTCTAGTTTCATCCATTTGCCTGCAAATTTTATGATGTCACTTTTTTTAAACAGATGAGTAATATTTCATTGTGTAAATATACCACATTTTCTTTATCAACTCTTCTGTTTAAGAACATCTAGATTGTTTACAGTTTCTGAATATTATGAATAGAGCATCAGTGAACNTAGTTGAGCAAGAGTCCTTGTGGTAGGATGGAGCATGTTTTGGGTATTTGCCCAGGAGTGGTATAGCTAGTCCTGAGGTAGATCAATTCCCAACCTTCTGAAGAAATGACACNCTGATATTCATACTGGCTGTACAAGTTTGCACTCCCACCAGAAATAGAGGACTGNTCACTTATCCAAAATCTTTGACAACATGATTTCTCCCTTGTGTTATTGATCTTAGCCATTCTGACAGGTATAAAATGTAATCTCAAAATAGTTTTTATTTGTATTTGCTGATGGTTAAGGATGTTGAACATTTCTTCAATTGTTTCTCAGCCATTTGAGATTTCTCTATTGAGAATGCTCTGTTTAGATCTGTTAGCCATTTTTAATTGGATTGTATGGTTTCTTGATATCTAGTTTCTTGAATTTTTTGTATATTTTAGATATTAGTCCTTGATTGGATATGGAGTTGGTAAAAATATTTTCTCATTCAGTAGGCTGCAGCTTTGTCTGGATGATGGTATCCTTTGCTATACAGAAGCCTTTTAGTTTTACAAGATCCTAACAATTAGTTNTTGATCTTAGTGTCTATTATAACCATATTCTTTTCAGAAGGTCTTTTNCTGTGCCAATAAATTCAAGATTTTCCCCAATATCTCTTCTATTAGGTTGAATGGTCCTGGTTTTATGTTTGGGTCANTGATTCACATGGAGTTGAGTTTTGAAGAGAACAAATGGTTGAAAAGGCTGTCTTTTTTCCCAATGAATAATCCTGAAATCTTTATTAAAAGTCATGTGTGCATAGGTTTGTGTCTTTACATCTAGGTTTTCAATTTGACTGCATTGATCAAAATGTCTGTTTTTGTGCCATCACTATTAATTGTTTTAACTATAGCTCTGTAGTACAACATGAAATCAAGAATGGTGAAATTTCCAGCACTTCTTTTATTGTTCAGGATTGGTTTAGCTATCCTGTTTTTTTCTCTCCATATGAAGTTGGGAATTGCTCTTTCTGTGAAAAATTATGTTAAAATTTTCATGGGGCTTGCATTGAATTTGTATATTGNTCTTGGTAGGATGGCCATCTTACTATGTTAATTCTACCAATCAATGAGCATGGGAGATCTCTCCATCTTCTGATACCTTCTTTAATTTCTTAAAAGACTTGAAGTTTTTAATCATACAGGTCTTTCCTTGCTTGCTTAGAATTACCCCAAGTTATTGTGTACTATTTCAGGCTATTGTGAAAGGTATTGTTGTTTCCCTGATTTCTTTCTCAGACCATTTGTCATTTGTATATAGGAGGGCTACTGATTTTTGTGAGTTAATTTTCTATCCAGATACTTTGAAAAAAGTGTTTATCAGATATAGGAAGGAGTTCTCTGGTGGAAATTTTAAGGTCACTTATGTATACTATCATGTCATCTATAGATAAAGATACTTTAAATTTNCCTTTCTAATATGTTCTCCTTCAGTTGTCTTATTTCTCTAGCTAAGACTTCAAATACTACATTAAATAGGTATGGAGAGAGTGGACAATCTTGTCTTGTTCCTGATTTAAGTGGAATTGCTCTGAGTTTCTCTCCATTTGATTTGATGTTCACTATAGGCTCACTGTAAACTACCTTTTTTATGTTTAGGTAAGTCCCTTGTATCCATGATCTCTCCAGGACTTTTATCATGAAGCATTGTTCAATTTTTTCAAAGCTTTTTTATGCATCTAATAAGATAATAATCATGTAGTTTTTTATTTCAGTTTGTTTATATGGTACATTACATTCACTGATTTTCNTATATTGAACCATCCCTGCATCCTTGAGATGAAGCCTACTTGATCACGGNGGATNATTTTTGATGTNTTTTGGATTTGGTTTGCAAGTATTTTATTGAGTACTTTTGCATGTATGTTCATAACAGAATAGGTCTATAATTCTCTGTCTTAGTGGGTCTTCATATGGTTTGGGTATCAGGGTAACTGTGGCCTCATAAGGAACAACAAAATTAAAAAATGAGACACATTTTCAAAAACGGAGTTTTTAAAAAATGGAACACAAATNGCTAAGAAATTTTTTAATGTTCAGCATCCCTCACTAACAGGAAAATGCAAATTAAAACAACTCTGAGGTTTCTTCTTATCAAAATGTGAATGGCTAAGGTCTAAAACCAAATGTTTACAGTGCTGGAATTTATGTGGGGACAAATAAACAATTATTCACTGCTGATTGGAAAAGATCACTGTGGAAAGCTGTGTGGAGATTCAACAAAAAACTATACNTTTTAATCAGCTGATGAATAAATAATAAAAATGTGCTGCATTACATAGTGTGATTTTATTCAGCTATCAGAAAAACAAAATAATGAAATTCACAGGTAAATGCATGGAGCTATAAATAATCATGTTGAGTGAAGTAACCAATATTCAGAATGAAAAACATTACATATTATCTTTCATTTGTGTGTTTCAACTTTGAATCTTTAGAAATATATGTTGTATTTTGAATACTTATAGAGGTCAGGAAATTAGTAAGGAGCTACAGAGCAGTGCAACTTTCCAGGGAAAGAAGATAGAATTCAGTGATATTATGGATTAAAGGGGAATAATGGTACTAAATGCTAAAAATCTTTCAAAAACGTCACATGTAAACTTACTGTAGAAGCTTCCTAAACTATATTCATAGACATTTATGCCTGTCTCTTATACACATCTAGATGTGTATAAGAGACAGCCCATAGACCCATAAACATTACAGGGTGTTCACAATGGTTTTAGTTACCATCCAGAATGTCATGGTAAAATGCTACTGCTAACGATGCCACAAGCTGTAAAACACGGAAAAATAAAGCCAGTACTCACTTGGACAGCTCATGTGTATATGACAAGTGCATTATAATAATATTGTTAGGAGTCAAAAACTATTTTGCCTTCTTAATGCTGGAAGATGCTCTGCANCCTACCAGAGCAGGAAGGAAATCACTAATTTTATCTTGCTGTGAATTCTGTAAAAAATCACAATGACAAGATTGGGAAGACGTATCTATTGGTGTAATAGTGGTGTAAATGTCATGGGAGTGACCAACCACTTTCTGATTGGATTTAAGCCTCAAAAAGTTGAAATTCATACCTGGCACAGATTTCCTCCCTAACTCCAAAGACAAAAGCCAGGCCTTTCTTTGAGCAAGCTTCTGTAGCACAGAAAACATATGAGATGTTTATTGTCTTTTCCTTTGCTAACAATTATTGTCATATGACAGACAATAAATCCCCCAAAGCCAGGGTTAACTTATAATATTAAGTAATGCTTTCTACTCTGTCTTCATGAGGGACAATAAATAGATACTTCATGGAGAAACACTACAACTACTTACAAACTTCACACCCAGGAATGAAGATGAATTGCAGGCAATCATTTAAATTGTTTTCTATCAATGTCTACTGGTAGATGAATATTGTCATAGTTTACAAATGACTTATGTTTTGCAACGTAAAACACTTTCCTTTCTACAAGGTAAGGCAAGTATTATTTCTTAAACAACATAAAACAACTATTTACTTTTAAATATCTACAAAAAAAGTGTTTAATTCAAATATTGTCTAAGTATATATATGTTAGCGAAGATAACTCTTTAGGTAAAATGTAGTACAGCTAATCATTATTATTAGGCAATATTCTTTTACTTGGGTTATGCTCTGTCAAACTGTATCAATCCCCATTGCCATTGTAATTTATCTTATTCTCTATTTTTGAGAATTTACTGGTATGTATCTTTGGAATATTGTTTTAGATTCTATTTCCCTGAAATAAAATTATTTTCAATGAAATGCCATAATTCATAAAAATAATTTTTATATTTTTTTCATAAAGGAAGAGGATGTATANGTAACTACCAAGAAAATGAAGGCCATGTATTCATACTGGTGTGTGGCCCAGAGGGATACTACATAGCTGTTTAAGATCTTGAGAGGAGAAGTAACTAGAGTTCGTGTATTAGCAGAGGTATGCTGGCTGATGGTCCAGTGCATTATGGGATGAGAAAGGCCAACCCACATAAGAAAGGTNTTTGTGAGGGAAATAGGACTAAGGTGAAACTGAAAGACTGNTTACATATGGATAGTACATTAAAATAATGAATAAGGTTTGTGCTTAGATTTACATGCATATGAANTTTTATAGCTCTGACCACTGATGTAAACTTGAGGAGCTACATGCAAGTATAATGAATATATCAGCACCTCAGGTGCATGATTTCAANGACATGAAACTGGTCTCTATGAAAAATGTGTGCTATGAGGCTAAAACACCTTGTGAATAGAAAATGGTTACTGTAAATAAAACTGCTACCCTGAAAAGCACAGAACTGGGCTGCTCTTGGTCCAAACTGGGGNAGAGTAAGCTAAATAATATAATTTTAATATGTTATAATATGGAAGACAATCTGTGCAGAAATAATGAATGTTTAAAGCCAGATAAAGAACAAACTTTAATTGCATGGTGCCTTGACAGATGTAATTGGTTACAAAGGGAGAAATAAGAGCAGTTTCATAACAAAACAAACAAACAAAGATCACAGGAGGCTTCACCTTAATGAAGCAATCAAAATGAGCTTCAACAGTATAGGACAGATTGGAACTGAACCATCTGTTTGAATGCAATGAGAATATGGCATGAATGCTGTGATGTTCCTGCCAGAAACACATGCCCTGGATCAGATTGGGAGAANACATTACAGTACAGTTACACTGATTAGTAACATGGAAAGAAACTCTCTACAGCCTTTAGAAGGTCACAAAAGTCAAGTAAAGGAAGGGNCTGTGCTCAGATGAAAGCTTTGGAGAGATGTGACAGCTAAATGCAATGCAGGATTCTGAGTCTGTTTAAAGTTNTAGGTGAAGGGCTCTGAAGATAAAAGTAATGCTGTTACATTCTTATAGTAATTTAGAATAACAGTGTACAGTACTTTAGAATAACAGTGGAAGGCTAAGCAATGGAAGAGTCTGACATGTAGAAAATCCATAGTAATATATTTATAATGTAAGAGGCATAGNCTCCAAAATGCAATCTAAAGTTTTCTTCTTCTGGCAAATGTAATATACATTTTTATCTTGATTTTACGAAGTAATCAAATGTAATTTAGAAATTCAGTGTGTATTCTCCTCTGGAATCCATGACTTTCGTTAGCACTGCATAGTTGGCTGGTTTTCTAATACCAGACATAATTTTCCTCTTGTTTAGTGGATTGTAAATCAAGCTAGAGAGATGTTTGCTACCATCAAGTTGTGTGTCACTAATGCACTTTTAGGCTTATCATTACTTATTTGGTATGTTTCATAGGCATCATAGTTTTGAATGACTTGATAAGGTTTCATGTTGTATGGTACATTTTGGTCCCATGAAGAAAGGTTGTAAAGACTTTCAGGTCAGCACTAGCTCAGGACTCTCTGGACCCAATGTCTGAAATGCATAAGATCTTCATTGATAGAGACTTACAGTACATTTCTCAGGCTGGGTGGGTACAAATAGCAATTGTAACAGTCTATAATATTTTTGGTATCTATTGTATTACCCTGATACATAATAAAGGGTTTCTCACATTAGGAGTCNAGAGCTTTGTTAGATGGTGTTTGGCTTCTTTGGTGTGGCATTGTCAGCCTATACGGGAAAGTTTCATTTAAACTATATATTTGTACATCAAATTACATGTATTAGAGGTATTTTAGCTCAATAGTTAATAATATAATTCTTTATGACTTTTACAGGCTCCTTTACTATCATTGTACCCTCCACCATCCTTCTATATTTATTTCCCTCCCCACTTCCTTAATTAGAGTTCTTGTTCTCCTATTTCCCCTTCAGAACACCTTTAACAGGATATTTTCTTCTCTATTTTTATCCCATGGCCACATTCAAATTTTCTCATTTCTGTATAACTTCATGCTATATGAAGATTTGGAACTGGAACCTCAAATGAGAAGGAGCATGAGAGATTTGACTTTCTGAGTTGGAGTTGCCTCAGTCAGTACGATATATTCTAGTTCTAATCATTTATCTGGAAATTTCATGATTGCTCCTTTATCTGCAGCTTAATAGAAATAGTACCACATTCTCATTACCCATTCGTTGATTTAAAGACATTTAGGTTGTTTCCATTTCCTAGCTGTTGTGAACAGAGCAGCAGTGAACATGTCTTAACAAATGCATGTGGTAAATCAATATAATCCCTATGAACATTCTAAATATCTGTCCTTATAGCTACAAATAAGTATAGTCCTTACCCCTTATAAAGAAGACTCTTCTTTGTAACAGATGAAAACCATTACAGAAAGCCACAATCAATCAAAATGCAGACTGGTGGAGCCTCATCCCAATTGACACAACTATAACATAACTTCTACATCCATTGTTCAGGGTTATTGCAGAAGGAGAAGCAAAAGGATTGTAATAGCAATAGATCAGGGAGTTTGCTGTGTGTCCACAGAAGGTCAGAATCTATATCCATTAATTCTCATGAAAATGGCTGAGAAAACATGAACTGAACAATGACAAGATGCACAGACATGCACAGATAGAAGAAAGCTCATGAGAATTCAGCCTTAAACAAAGTACTGAAGGCAATTAAGGAATGCTGTGAGCTGGATAAATAGTCTTCTCCAGGGAAGAGCACAGCAATTGGTTATCCAAAGCCNAAGGGTAATTTCTAAAGAACATACATACAAGTAACATTATACAGACTGAGCAGGTTTTACCTATGTATTCAGTAACACACACACATGCGTACACACACACAACAACAACAACAACAATAACAATTTAGATAAAGGCTATTAATTTTAAAAGAGAATAAGGAAGGGAGTTACATGATGTGTGATATTTTGATTGTGTTCTGACAAATAAAGCTTGCTTGGAGTCAGAGGATGGAGCTAGCCACTAGCTGGCTAAAATTAACCACAGAGATTTGGAGGACTGTAGACAGAGGAGACAGGACATAGTAAGGTGGGGCTGAGAGAGGATCTCAGCCCCTTTTTGGATGAAGGAACAAAAAGAGTAAGAGGTCATTGGTGGCTGCTACCATGCTTCTCTGATCCTTCAGATTCTTACCCCGATATCTGACTCCCAATTTTTTATTGATAAAGAATAATTAGTTAAAGCATCACCTGGTGCCCCGTGTTGAGTGTCATTGGTTGACAGAGTTTACCTGTCCCAACCACCTGCTCCCAAAAAATCAACATCAGGACTTAATATTACTAACAAATGCTCGACCAATAGTTCAAGCTTGTTACTACCTAACTCTTAAATTTAAATTAATCCATATTCCTTATTTATGCTTTGCTGCATAGCTCATGACTTGTTACCTCATTTTCTACATGTCCTGTTTCCTCAAGAGCCAGACTCCATCCTGCTTCTTCTCATCATTCTTCTAGTTTGATTGTCCTGCCTATAATTCTTGTTTTTTTATTAAACCAATCTAAGTGACAAATTTTCACAATGTATGAAAGGCCTATTCCACAGCAACATAGGAACTTTTGGAGTGAGGAAATGATAGGAGTAAATGGTGTGATGTTATAGTCTCAAAAAACAAAACATAAAAAGAGTATTGAACAAAATAAATTCAATAAGTCTAGGAATAGAATTCAGTATGTAAAGGATAGCTCTGGACAATAATTTCCTTAGTTCTATTTCTTTTTTTGATTAGTTTTTTTTTTGTTTCTGTTTTGTTTTTTTGTTTTGTTTTGTTTTGTTTTGTTTTGTTTTGTTTTGAGACAGGGTTTCTCTGTGTAACATCTCTGGCTGTCCTGACTTGCTGTGGACTTTGTAGACCAGGCTAGCCTCAAAGTCACAGAAATCTGACTCCCTCTGCCTCCTGAGTGCTGAGATTAATGGCACCAGCATGTCTGACTCTAATTCTTAATACAATATATGTAGCATGCATTTTCCATTTTCTCGTAATAGAGACAAAAGTTCATTAACTACACTAAATATTTACTCTGGGCTTGCTACAGAAATATATATGGATGTGTTTTCAAGTATACATATTCAGTTCCCCCTATCCAGAAGATCCCACTTGCATTTTTCCTTTTTCTAATGCTATCACATTCATTCAAACCATGATTGATTTAATGTTTTTACTACAATAGTGTTTGATTATAGTCAACAATGTTCCATGTGGCCTCCATATTAAACCTATCCCTTCTATGATCCACAATTTTATACCATAGATTATCAAAAACATTGCTCTTTTCTTGTAAATGGATGCTTATAAGAACATGCAGCTTCATTACATTATGCTGGTGAGAAACTTCTCTCACCACCTCACTTATCTTTTATTTTTTAACCATAAAATTATGTCAATTGAATTGCTTGCTGAATATCAGATGAATTCAATTTTACNGTACTTTATTTTCAGTGTTATCCCTCAATTTCAGTTAATCTTTCATCATTTCCATGGAAGATTTTTATTTGTTCAGCTGTGTATAGTTTATTGTTCTTCTAAACCAATATTGATCATATCACTTTTATGATAATAAATTGGCACTTCTAATTAAATATGTTCATACAAGTATTTTCTCTCTTTCATATTCATATGCTTCAGAAGTTCATGAGTCTGTTTCTAGATTTTCTTTCATATATTCTCACAACATCAAAATATGCTCACATATTTGATATGAGTTTAAATAATTGCAGTTCATATACTTTGCTGAGGAAAATCATGGGGCATGCAGCTAAAGCTATACCTGAAGTAACCTATGACCTTTAGGAAAAATATTCTTTTTTTTCTTACTTAAATGTGTGTGTTAGTTTGTTTGTGTTTATATATACACTAGAAGATGTCAGTTGTCTTTGTCTGTCATTCTCTGCCTTACTTCTTTGCGACAGGGTCTCTTTCTCAAAACAGAATTACACCCTTATGGCTAAAATACATGCTCAGTGAACTCCCAATATCCTCCTTCTCAGCTCCCAAAGCCCAAGTTATAAGCACATGCAGACATATCCATCTTTTCTATATGAGTGTAGGGAATTTAAGTGAGATCCTCATGCTTGCAAATCAAGTAAGCTGACTTACAGGGCTCTTTGCTACTATTTAAATGAATACTAGTAATATCATAATATAAAATGAGTGAAGGTTATGGCAAATATTCTATATAATACAAATTTTAATTAAAATTATGTTTTCAAATCAGTTTTAAAAGTTGGATCTATTGACCCAAACGTCTTAACCTAGAGCACTTCACAACTATATAATCTAATCTTAGCATAAACAAATACAATCAAGTTATCAGTGAGGTTTGCTTGACTGAAGTCTATGGATACAATTGTATCTTCACACTTGTAGAAGTACTAAGATTGGAATTTCTGAATAGACTCTCAAATCTTAAGCACTTATCTATATTGNATCTAAATTAACACTTATGTTCAAGTATAGCACTTACTTCATATATATTGATATGTGTATATATATTTTTTCTTGGAATTGTAACAACTATTATATGATAATTGAATGAGGTAATTTTAATTTACATTTGTAGAATAAAACAAGACTTTGTTGTTCTCCTTGCGTTTCATAAGGAAAATGGAAGGTAATTCATGCAAATCACTTTTTTATTAAGGGATTTTTTTATTCATTTTATATACCGATCACCGTCCCCCCTCTCCTCCCTCCTCCCACCCTTCCCACCTTCCTCCCCAATCCACCAATCTTAAAGATCTCCGTTATAGGCCTCCTTATCCGAGTTTTATTTGTTGTGTTTGTTTTATTTTCTTTATTTTTTANGATTTTTACTTTTTGAGAATTTCCTGTACAACTTACTGTGTCTTTGCTTGAACCTGGTTTCAGTTGTGTCTCCCTTACTCTCATCCAATGTAAGTTTTTAACTAGGTTGTTAAATTAAAGATTTTATANTGACAGGAGAGAATAGGACAGTCTTGTCTTTTTTTCATTTGCTTTGTCCTTGAGTATTAGATTGAGATCATCTTGATGCTAATGTGTGGAGTTTCCTGTCTTTTTCTATTCTTCAGAACACTTACACAGCATCAGGTATTATTGGCTTTGAATGGTGACATAGTACTGAAAAGTTGTGCATAAAACACACCATTTGTCAACTTTAAAGACATTCATTTGGGAGGAATTATTTCAAAAATCACCACTCTTAAGTTCTAGTTAGACTCCCTTTTGGTGGTATCTGATCTTTCACTTTACACAATATCTCACAGTTATTTACAATATTAAAGAAATGTTGGTGCAATTAATGTAATTTTTGATCATATTCTACTTGCTCAGAATACTACTTGAGGAATATTTCTTTTTTATTTAAGAAATTGTTTTATTCATTTTACATACCAACCACAGATCCCCCTCTCATCCCTCCTCCCGCTCCCCTCAGCCTTTCCCTGCCCCCAACCCACCTCACAACCCCTCCTCCAGTTAACAGTGTATTACCACATCTGAATATAGTTTCATGAGAATTTTATTTATAGTCTGTGCCTTTGCATTTAGGTTATCATATAAATGGAAGTTGGAAATACGAATTAAAATGAAACACATTNCCAGTCAACATTTTAAAACAAATGAAGATGTGTCAACAATATATATAAACTAAAATACAAAATAGCAGACTATTTAATATTTACAGAGTATTTTAAAATAATTTCTATAATTATATTTTTGAATATATAAGTTAAGGTAATTATTTCCTTTACTTTCAGGGATGTTTAATAGTAAAATTCTGAGTTTCATCACCCTTTTCTTTTGGTATGCCTTATAGATTTACCATTTCTGCTTTTCTCTTTATTGTAAAATGTGAAGTGACTGTTATATTAATAAGTCAATTACCCACTCTAATTCCAGAAGTTGCTGCAGAAATTACTGATTTTGTATAAAATTTGCTTAAGAAAAATCAAAGTTCATAGCTTCCTTGAAAACATGACTTGAATGTGTTATAATTTACAATTTGTGATTTGCCATAATATATATCAATTTAAATAAGAATACATGAAAATTGTGGCATAAAGAGAATATATTTTACTAACTCTATGATCAATTATTACAATAAAAGGTGAAACAGTAATTAACATTAACAAACAATTTAAAATTAATAACAGAACACTACAAATTAGCATCAAAAGACCACTCATTTTTGCCAAATTTGTTGACATACTCATCTACATAATTAAAACCTATGTCAAAAGTAAATAAGTNGAAAAATAAAACAAAAGTCACCCATTGTCATACATGTTGTTGTTTTCAGAGCCAGTTGTATTATTTTCCATATATTCTTATCAGAGTCAACATTTTTAAGATTTATTTTACTTTTAGTTATAAGTATATGTGTATGTGAGTCTGAGTGCTTGTGCACAGACTGCATAGAAGTGGATGTCAGATATCCTGAAGCTGGAGTTCTGGGCAGTTGTGAGCTCCCCGATGTGNGTGATGGGAACTGAATGAACTAGTGTCTTCTGGAAGAGCTCTTACTGCTCTTAACCACTAAACCNTCTCCCTAGCTGCCTGAGTCAATATTCCTACCACTTATGTTTTCTTCTTTAAGACTGCAATGTTGTCTCAAAGTCATACTTACTGCTTATTTTAGTAATGGTTTTTGAGTTAATGAGGCATAGGAGATAAATCTTACTGTCTTTTAAATGGCATTCTGTTAGATATATACATGTTTTCAATATCTAGTTTCTATTATTTAATTATAATAGTCAAATCAATAAGAATGATTTCATGTAATTGCAATTACATAAACATTCTTTTCCTGGTTGGTATCACTTTAATGTATGCTTGATTCTAGTGTTGAATAACTGAATATATATTTAATGATAAAATGAAAGCATCTGAACTTTTGTGTATAGCCTTATGTGAAAGTATATCTACACATACACTTTTAAATATTATTAAAATGTGATTACATATCAGCAGTTTATTATTTGACAAGTTGGGAGAATTTACATTGATAAATTAAGCAATTTTATAAAGAAGCTTGTGTTAGGTTCTTCCATTGTATTGAAGTAGTTGGAAAATAATTAGAACAGCAATGTGATAAACACATCTGCAGACCTACAAAAACAATTCATACTTATGTCCCTTTTTTGTTTAATTTGAAAGATATTTTTTAATTTTAAATGACCAGGAAAACTCCTCTGAGATTTTTACTTTAAAATGTAGTCTTAAATAGATATAAAAATGTTAAAATATTCATCTTAATATAAGCCTGAGAAATAGCTTTCATGAAACAAGCTCTATGTTAGCTTTTAAAGTGGTCTTTAATTATTTAATGTATTTCTAAGATCTTCAGTGAATCATGGCATGATAATTTTTTCATGAGCTCAGTCATCACAATTGTGGAATATTAAGATTTTAAAATTTATGCTCCTCAATACTAACAGAGAGTAAAATCTCTTCTCAGCTCATATAGAACTATTTTCCTAAGGTGATGATATATATGCAGTGTGTACTTGATGTCATAAATTTAAGTAGATATCTTAGTCTCACAATTATATTTATAAGTATGAGATTATAATATACTGACAATAAATTTAAGTATTTTCTTACTTTCTATTTCTGCTGATTCATAAAAATTCAAAAAATAAAGAGAGCTAGGTTTTAGAACTGTGAAAGTATTTGTCTAACCCAAGACTAGAACTTATATCAAAGCAGCTTTAGTTGTAGACAATGATAATACCAAGGGAATGTAATATATGCATATATTATAATTTTTATAGGGTTAGTAATATGAAATTATTTGTAGAGCACCTGATTTGAATATTGTACTTTTCCCTTTGACATCTCAAGTGACAACACAGTCTTCTGAAGAGTTCTATCACAGGATGGCTAAGCTCCCAGGTGTTGAAAAACCTGAGTAAATTTTAAAACCAAATGTAAAAAACATAAACCTTTAATAATGACTTACTGAGTTAGCCCATCAGTCATCTTTCCATTTCTGTAAGGAACAAATGGATAACCAACTTAGAAAGAGGATAACTTTGGTTTTGGAAGATTGGATTTATTGTTGGTTAGTGCATTTCCTTTGGACTTGTGCCCAAGCAGTACATCATGATGGAAGAAGAATCTAGTTCATCTCTTGACAAGAAACAGGAGAGAGAGAGAGAGAGACAGAGACAGAGACAGAGACAGAGACAGAGAGACAGAGACAGAGACGGAGGGATAAATCCCAGAATATTCTTTGAAGACAACTGCTGATGACTTCAGACCTACAACTAGGTCCTATCTTTTAAAGGCTCTACTACTTCCCAATATCACCACATGGTAGGGACCTACCCATTACATATGTGGGCCTTTGAAGGACACTGCAGACTCAAACAGTACGATTTTGTCCCCTGGCACTAAAGATACTTCTTTCACTGTGCAGAAGGCATCCACTCTAATTCCAGAGTCCCTAAAGTATTAAAAGCATTACTCAAGGTCCTAAGTTCGGTGTCTCTGAAGAGTCATGGCAAATTCATTGGTGAGCTCCTATAAATACATACATGCATGTAGATGCATATGCAAATATTATATAAAGTTTNAGCCAATTATTATTTGAATTTGAAGTGTTTTTCCACTGGCTTATTCCTAGACTGGTGATGCCACCCTGGGATGCTGTGAGAGAGGAGCTTAGCTGTTTGGCCAATCTCTCAGGGTGAGCCTTGAAGTTCATTTAGGTTTGCCTGCTTCCTATTCCACTGTGCTACAGATGGCCACTACAGTGATGGACTAGAATCCTCTCAAACTAGGAGCCCTAATAAACTTTATGTCATTTCTGTCCATTCTTTTAGCTAAAACAATCCAAAATTAAGTCATATACTATTGTAAGATACAAGCACAGAGGAAAAGCTCTCATTTGAAACCAGAAGAATGGGGGTGTAGAAATGATCAGAAAAAAAAGGTCTAAACCTCAACAGGGCAAGTAGTGAATCATACAACTCTATGACTCGTATTTCACGATTGCTGGGCCATTCATAATGCTCCCGAGGATGTGACTCTTCTTTTGTGGCTTTGCTGGTTTCAGCCCCATGGTCCCTCTCTAGGACAGACTGTTCACGTCCGTGCAGTGCAACTGGCAAGTGTTTAATATTCCTAGAATCTTTCATGTCCAATAATGTTCAGTGCACTTTTGGATTCACTTTCAAAAATCCATGCATGACCGTGTAGGGGGAAGCTTATAGAGACAGACCATTGTACACTTAGCCTGGCCTCGCAGGCTAATTTTGAAGTTTGGTTGGAAGTTTCTGTGAAATACTCCTTATTTCTTTAGTTTTTCATTCTGCATGCCTAGAAAGGCAGCATAACGCATTGCCAATATTTGCTTCCAACAGAAATGGTGTTTGTAGCAATATTCGAGTGTCTTGAGATCATTAGTTAGCTAGGTGGTCTTTCCTGAGGAATGTTCAGGGAGTCCCTTCTCAAATAAAAATCTTGAAGCAAATCTGTGCTTTTTCATCTTTAAAGCTGCTGATTTCTGAAATGCCCTCAGGGCTATTTCCTTCTGTTTTACTGTTAAATGGTTGGCTTCCTCTTTCATGCTGTTCATCTNTTTTAACTACATTCTTCTGAACTGTGCCTCTAGGTACTTCCTCTTTCTAGACAAAATACTAGTTTTCCAGCATTTGTGTTTCCTTTTGCTCCCTTTTATCTATGTCAATCTTATTAAGAGCATCCAATAATACTTATGCAGCTGTCAGAATACCACGTTGCTTGAAAGTTCCTCCTCTAATTTGACTATCAAGTGTATCTCCTTCTAATTAGCATCCTACAGATTCGTAGGCTGTAAATGCAATTCAGCTAAAATCCTTGCCATTATTTAATCTCTGTCCTTTCTAGTCCTATTCACAGCAGAATGGTTTATTTTTCTAATTTACCATGTATAGGCATAGATTTTTCTAAAGTCTCACTTCCATGGTGTCTGCTATATTGTTAAAATTGAATAAACTTATGATGTAAAGAGATTTGCATCAATTTTCACGTACAAAATAATGATGGTGACGCTTTTTTGATTAATTCTTTCCATTGCTTGTAGTTTATTGGTTGAGAAATTAAAGAAACAATGTCTCAGACTTTTTAATATTTTGTTTTATTTTTGAGACTATAATATTTCTCCCTTCCCTTTCTTCCCTCCAAATACTCCCATATACCCCTGCATACTTTTCTTCAAATTCATGGCTTCTTTTCCATCCATTGTTTTTGCATTCATATATGCACATGTATAAACATGTATATTTCTAATTATAACCTGTTCATTCCATATAATGTTACTTGTATGTATATTTTCAGGGCAGACCTGTTATCTCAAATTTTTATGTTTAAAAACAACATTTCTGTCAACAAAATGAAAAGAATATATTGAGATATCAAAAATATTTCAAAATTCCTAATAGTCCTCACTCTTATCTTCTCTTGGAGAAGGAATTCAAGAAACTACATTTAAATATGGTGACAAAACAATTATTAGTNTTGGGAAATCCTTTTTCTGGTTCTTATTTCATCAATAACTGTGGGAATGACCTTCTCAGAAACTGAATCTTTGCCTGACGATGCAACTGAGTTGATAATATGCTTTGAGACATTTTAAAACTATGTTCTCACTTTATTTTCCTACTTTGTACTCAAAACTAAATTTAAATAGCTTTTAGGAAAATAATGCACTCTATTTTACTATGCCTTGGACTGTCCACGTGACCAATTTTTACAAGCTTAGTTGATCCCGTAGGTTAATATTACACTGTGTTCACTGCCTTTTTCTTAAGATCCTTCCATGGCACTGAAGCAGAATAATGTTTATGTCTGTGAAGTAGTAGTTAGCTGTATCATTCATTGGGAGCAGTAGGTTGAAGCAATCTTGAAGAGAAAGCAAATATACAAGAGAAATAATGAAAACAATATGTGGATATAGGCTGACATTTGTTTGTAGTTTTGAGTGCTATTCTTTGTCAGTTGGGATNAGTAAATAATTTCCTCCCTTGTAAAATTGTGTTAAAATTTTCTTTAAATAAGGTTCTTCTTTTCTTTTTCATACCATGTTTAATGGCAGTCTTCAATAAATAAAGAGCACAACCCTTTGTGACTGATNTGAGACAGAAAACACAGGGAGATGTTATAGTAGAATATTATTTTAAGGTGTGTTACTTTTGTTTATGTTGCATTTGTTTAACTCTGTGAAACTGTGTTACTATGCCTGTCTAAAACACCTGATGGTCTAATAAAGAGCTAAAAGTCCAATAGTGAGGCAGGAGAGAGAAATAGGTGGGTCTGGCAGGCAGAGACAATATATAGAAGGAGAAATCTAGGAAGAGAATATCAAGGAATGAGAGAGAAGGAGGAGGACTCCAGGGGCCTGCCACTCAGCTACATAACCAGCAAAGGAGTAAAATACAGGAATAGAAAAGGAAAAGCCCAAAGGCAAAAGACAGATTGGATAATTAAAGATAAGAAAAGTTGGCAAGAAACTAAGCCAAGATAAAGGCTGGGCGGGCATTTATAAGTAAGTATAAGCCTCTCTGTGTGATTTATATGGGAGCTGGGTGATGCCCTCCCCAAAGAGAAGAAACAACCAACAACAAGATGTGAATAGATATATCAGACCTAGTTCATTCTTGCTGGGAGCACCAAGAGGTAGATTCATGTATTTAATGTACCACTGCCACAAATAACAATAAAATATATATAATATGGGCAGTTAGCAGCATTCACACATACACATATATTAATTCACCTATATACACACTTGTCAATGATCTCTTTATGTGTAACCATGAGCCTGCTCACAAGTGTGAAGGCTGTAAGAATTAGTTTCTGTAAACCAGTTTTCTTCTTTTCCCACATTTTAGATGAGCACTTTCCTATTAACGTCTCTAGCCAGTTATTGATATTTTGAGGTAGGGTGTTTCAAAATGTCACCTGTGCTAGTCTCCAGCCTGCAATTCTTCCTCTTTCTCCTCCTAAGTTTTGGGACAAATCTATTATGCACCTAAAAGCCATGTGTTTATTAAAAGTTTTATAATTTGCTACACAAAAGAATTATAGATCCTAATTTAGCTGCCACTTATATTACCATCCTACTTATAAATTTGGAGCTATGACAGAATTGGAAATGTCAGATGAGGAATGGATCAAGTCGATATCAATTTCAAGATGACTGTGTTTATCTGGAAGATATGAATTTTGAATAGTCACTCCAAAGCTTCTTATTGGTCAGTTAGGAAGTTATCGTGGTGTTATAGCAAAGTTTGAATCTGTGCTGTGGCATGTCTTTCTGTATGCTGTGAATATGTGTTGCTCTGATTGGTTGATAAATAAAGCTGCATTGGCCTATGGCAAGACAGCTTAGAGGCAGGTGGAAATCCAAGCAGATAGGAAGAGAAAGGAAAGGCAGGGAGACGCCATCCCGGTGTCCAGGGAGCAGCATATAATGGCACATAGGTAAAGCCAGGGAACAAGTAAGGACATATAGATTAATAGAAATGGGCTGAGTTTAGTTATAAGAGCTAGCTAGCAAGAAGCTTGAGCCATAAGTCATGGCCATACGTTTATAAATAATATTAAGCCTCTGAGTGATTATGTTATAAGTAGCTGCGGGATGTGGGTGGGAGAGATTTTTCCTGACTGCAGGGCCAGACAGNACCAGCGAAACCTTTCAGCTACAGTTTAGGGCTAAATAAAGCACACTACTCTCCAAGATTTAAAAATGGCAATTTCATGAACAACTCAGCAATATTGTGCATAAATATCATTACTTTTACTGTCCAAGAATGACTGACTTCAGTGTTTAAGAATTTCTTTTTATTTCATGGCAAACAGGTTGCAGGAATAAAATTAGAACTTACATAGAGTTTCTACAGTAAAAATTTCAAGAATATATATATCAATTCACATAATAAATATTTTAATACTTAACANGAACAAAAGAAAACTCATCCAACTTGCTTTGTGTCACCCAGAGATGTCACTACCACTTAGACAGAAATGACCAAGTGATTCACTACTGCAGAAGAATGGGCTTCACCCAGGAGAGCCTTACCCAATCTCAGAAACCTGGCATTGCCAGCAGCTTTTCTGCATCTTCTCAGCATGTTCTCAGCACCTTCCTGGCAGTCTCTTTACTGGCTTCTGGGCCTTCAGGGCTGCTTCTTCACAGGAGGTCTTCCAGTCTCTCCCAAGCTTCATACAGAAAACAACCCAGTTTACACATTTTCTCTAGGTCTTAATTTGGTCAGANGACACAGCAAATAGAGTAGATGTTAGAATTTCACAAAACCTTGACCACCTCCCTTCCAAATGAAAAGGAACAGATTTTATATAGCAGTCACTTTCCATTTAAGCGTGCTTTATTTTGTCTCATTATCTTTTGGTGTAGAAATTATTCTTCTTAATGTCTGAGTAATATCACACTGAGAATCATTAAAAAACCAAACCAAACCATTAAACTGACAAAAATCATATACCACATTGACCTTAGCAAAAAGGATTGAAAATAGCATGGGTATTGAGGAAAAAAAACCCAGATATGTTGATCAGCAGGATTGAATTGAAGACCCAGTCATAAATCCACATAGCTATAGACAACTGATTTTTGAGAAAGAATCCTGAAATACACACTGGAAAAAAGACAGCATTTTCAACAAATGGTGCTGGTGAAACTGGCTGAAGAAAGGAATACAGGGAGAGACAGCTGAAGGACATTTGAGGTGTAGTATGAAAACCTAATATAGCTGAAACTTCACAATATGTGTACATATATCAAACTAATCTAAATGAAATTGCTAAATAATGGGGGCAACCCCAAATGTCCATCTCTTNTCACCAAATGAAGGTTACAGTATGGGGATTAGGTTACACATATCTGAACTGTTGGCCAAAGGGATCCCATGGGAATCTCCAAACAACCCAGGATGTTGCCGAGCAGTAGGTTGCTCTCCACAAAATGACAAAAAGNCTCCACTGTTGGAGACACCTATACAATTCACTGAATATGGATAAGTTGAACTAGTGCCTATATAGTGTTTTCACCCCCAGGTTCCTACATCTTTGGTACGGGAAGGTTCTCTGCATGCTACCAAAAGAGAAATGTAAACACCAATCCAGCCACAAACCCTTTGATTTACAATGGTATCCTGCCTGGAAGATATGCTAGTGCAATGGTGGTACAAACTTGTAGGAATAAACAAAATTAATATCTTATTTGACTTAAAGCCCATTCCATGAGATNTAACCAATACCCAACACTGATTGCATGACCAAGAACCAGAAATTAATAGCCCAGGAACCTAGGGTAAAACCAAATACTATTGCTTTAAAAAATATATATATAAAATGATTTCTCGTGACATTCTGCTATACTCATAGATCATCGCCTTGCTCAACCATCATCAAAAAAGGTTCTTCTTGCAGCAGATGGGAACAAACAAAGAGACCCACAGCCAAACATTTCACAGAGAATGAGAGACCTTGAATCAGTCAGCCTGAAATGGGATGTATTCACCAAATTCCTCTCCTCAGGGCTCAAGGTACCCCTTGTAAGAGGAAACAGAAAGAGTATGAGTCAGAAATGAAGGAGGACACAAGAAGAACAAGGCCCACTAAATCAACTTGGGCCTAAATCATTGACTAAATCATTGACACTAAAGCAGGATACACAGGGCCTGTACAACTCTGCACCTGGTCCTCTGTATAGAGTATATATTATGGCTGATAGTTTAGAACTTTTATGGGATTCCTGAGTGTGTGAAAGATTGAGATTCTAATTACTGCACCTACCTTTGGGCTCTCTTCCTTCTGTTGATTTTTCGTGTCTATCTTTGATGTGATTGTTTTTGTTTTTTCTTATTATATTTTATTACCATCTCTTAGAAGCGTGGTCTTTTCTTTTTAAATTTTATTCATTTTATNTTTTTTATTGTGACTAGATTCTTCACTCATACAACACATGCCTACCACAGTTTCTCTTCCCTCCACTCCTCCCAGCTCCCTGACTTTCTCCCTGAGATCCACGCCTTCTCCTTTGTTTCCTCTTCAGAAAGAGCCAGTCTCCAAGAGACAACAGCCAAACATGACAAAACAACATACAATAAGACAAAACAAAAGCCCTCATATCAAGGCTGGACAAAGCAATCCTATAGGAAGAAAAGAGTGCCAGGAGCTGGCAAAAGACTCAGAGAAACACTCGCTCCCACTGTTAGGAGTCCCTCAAAAACATCAAGCTAACAACCATACAAATATGCAGAGAACCTGATACAGACCCATGCAGGTCTAAGCTTGTGGCTTCAATGTCTGTGACCAAAGTGAGCTCTGCTTAGTCAATTCAGTGGGCCATGTTCTCATGGCATCCTTCATTCCCTCTGACTCCTACAATCTTCCCTCTGCTTCTTCAGCAGGTTTCCCCTATCTATAAGTTTAGGGGACCCCAATGCAGACCCCAATTTAGACTCTCTCTATATAATGTCTATTCTTTTCTAATGAGAGACAAAAATTGGAAGGATCCAGATGGGAGGAGAGGTAGAAAGGATCTGGAGGAGTAGAGGGAGGAGAAATCCTAATTAGGATATATTATATGAGAAAAGAATCTATTTTCAATAAAAGAAACAAAAAGTAAATACATATTTAAAATAGAATAATTAATAAATAAATAATTAAAAGTAAAATGATATTCTTTTTGACATTTATTTACTCTACAATATAATTTGTATTGATTCTTTGGAAATTTCACATCATACACCCNAATCTCACTCATTTCCTATTCCCTCCATATACATCCTTCACCCTTGTAGCATCCCTCCCCAAAGGACAATTTAAAAAGAAATAAAAATAAAAATATTACTTAAAAAGTAAACAAAGGAAAGAGAAAACAAAAACAAAAACAAACAGACAAAAACACCCAAACACTTTGTTCCTCTGTCTTTCCTGTCTTTCCTGCCTCTCCATCACCTCTTCATTCATCTAAGAGACACTGGGAGCTGTGGTGTGTCATTCAGTAGCCCCTTTTGTCCAACAGATTTATTTGCAAATGTTAATTGTGTAATGAGTTGTTGTTGATCTGGTTCAAGGCCTCTGGCTTCTGGTANACCAGCCAAATTGGACCCTCATTGAAACTCCTCTCAGACATCCTGCTGTTGCCCCAAGTCATGGAGATCCTGCAGCTATGACTCTGCAAGACAAATCTCTTTAAGTGTTCCAGCAGGTCATCGATGAGGTAGATGTTAGAGTGGGCCAATTTAAAGCCCTGGATGTGGACCTAGGTGGTAGCTGTGTTGGTCAGCTGAAGTGGCTGGGACCACCTGCCTTCAGGTGAGGGGAGGAGCCACCTCTCCCAT
>LZPO01108682.1:22563-45653 GCA_001675575.1 Neotoma lepida
CCTATTCTTCTTATTATTCTCAGCACGGAGACTAGAAGTCTTGACTTTGTTCATATGATATAAAATCTCCACCTCTGAAATATCAATTTTCTTTTATTTTCTCAATTCAACTTTTTCCTCTTATGTATCAGATTTATATAATAGCCCATTAGAGGTTGTCCAATACTCCAGTCTCCTGGCAATTTAAATGTTTTGGCTTTGGAATTAATTATGTGAAGATGGCATATGAAGAGACAGGAGAGACAGGCCAGCAGTTAAAGATGCTGATCTTACAGAGAAACCAGTTTGATTTTATTTCCCGGCACCATGTCAAGCCAATCGCAACCACCTGTACCTGTAGATCCAGAGCAGCTGTTCTTAACGTGTGGGCTGTGACCCTCCTGGGCATCAAAAAAACCTTTCACAGGGGCCACATATCAGATATTTACATTACAATTCATAAAAGTAGCAAAGAAGTAGCAACAAAATAATTTTATGGCTGGGGTCACCACAACATCAGGAACTATATTAAAGAGCTGCAGCATTAGGAAGGTTGAGAATCACTAAGCTGAAGGATCTGGCACATTCTCCGGGACTCCTATCATCTGCATACACATTCTTATACACTCACTTACACAGATATACACATAAAAAATAACAATATATCCTGGGGCACAACCCATGTCCCCCACCCCCACCTATCACTGCCCCAGTTGCAAGCCATCAGGGAAGACTCCTGCAGGCAGGCCTCCCCACCAACACCCCCATTGGACCCTGCAATCTACAACACTGACTCCCTCTTCCAAACCCACCCCCCCTGCGACCTCAGTGGCTCCCTAAGACACAGAATCGACCAGCTTTGATTGGACCAAGAGGTGAATGACTCTTCTTTCAGCTAGAGTCCTGTCTCTAGGACCTAGACCCTGAGGCACAACCCATGCCCCCCACCTCCACCCATCTCTGCCCCAGTTGCAGACCAGCAGGGAAGATTGCTGCAGGCAGGTCTCCCCACCAACAACCCCCATTGGACCCTGCAATCTATAAGAGCCACTCCCTCCCCAAAACCCATCCATGCTCCTGCGACCTCAGCAGCTTCCTGAGACACAGACTCCACCAGCTCTGATTGGACCAAGAGCTCTGATTGGACCAAGAGCTCTGATTGGACCAAGAGTGGCCCCTTGAGACACAGACACAGCCAGCATAGATTGGACCAAGAGCAGCTCCCTCAGTCGCAGACACCTCTTGCACCAATTGGTGGAAGAGATGGTTAGACACCAATGCAAGAATACATACAACATAAAGAGCAATATGGCACCACCAAAACCTAGCAGTTCTACAACAGCAAGACCNGAACATCACAACGTAGAAGAAGCAGAAGAAAATGACCTTAAAAAATAACTTTATGAAGATGATAGAGGCCTTTAAAGAGGAAATGAAAAATTCACTTAAAGAAATTGAGGAAAAGACAAACAAAAATTGGAAGAAATCAATAAATCCGTTAAAGAAAGCCAAGAAAAAAACAATATTTCAAATCTTAAAAATTAAAATGTCATGTCAAGTCACTGTAGTGAGTTCTTCAGGCCTAAAGTGTGGAAGCAAACATGTTAAGTGAAACCACATAATACGTTTCATCAAAGATTAAGCACGCATGGTACAGTTTTCAACTCATTTCACATTTTGATCACAAATTTAGACTTGCTGAATCTGATGATTCTGGGTCTACAGATGAGACAGGTGAACCTAGAGAACTCTGTGAACAGCAGCTTCTGAAGCACTGTGCGGTTTCATTACAGCCACACAAAGAGCATGTGTGTTGAGTTAGTAGATCCATGATCTGCACTGGAAATGTTCTCTTACATGAAGATTCTATCTATATGATTTGTTAATAGTAATAGAGCACGAACAGCTGGTGTGGGAAGTGGCAGCAAAGGAAGCTACTGTCTCCTTTCCTGGGTGTATGCTAACTGTCCAAAGCAGGGAGAGGCCTTATGCCGTTCTCACGAGTGCAGAGAATACATGTTGATCATGTTCATTCCTCCTGTTCTTTCATATCTCTACACCACCTTCCCTTTCCTCACTTTAAAACCCCTAACATTTCCCGTTCTCTTCTTAGATTACTATATGAGAATAAACATAAACAATGGCCATTTTTATCATTGTTGTAACAAAATACTAGAGAGGGAATATGTTTTAGGTCGTGGTTCCAGGAAGCCCAGTTCATGGTCGTTTCTCACTGAGCTTCTGGGTCTGGTGAGGTAGAACATCTCACAATTACAGAAACACGTGGAAGACAATGCCCACCTCACAGTCACCAGGAAACAGTAAGACAGACAGTGACGAAGTGTAACTTCCTATGTCACACCTTCGATATTAAACATCTCAGAATTTCCCCCAGATAATGCTACTATTTAGAGATCAATCATTTAATACACACCCTTGTGGGACAGTTACAATGGGACACAGTATCCACACCACAGCAATATATGGTACTTGATGTTTTGAGACTGGTAGACTGTGGTTTCCAACTCATTCCACAAATAAAAAATTGTTATGAGATTCATGCCTTTTTCTTTGATTAATAAAATAGCAGTACTATCTTGAATTCCATTTGATGCAAGGTTATTAACTAAATAAAAAATATTCACTTTGCCATAGCATAACAACTTGGTAATGAATTGAGCTATGGAATCACAGTGTGATAAATATTGGCAATTTACCTACTATTAATGTTCTGTTTTCTTTTCTCAGAAGTAATAATATAAATAGGGCATATTTCCATTTAATATGTTTTAATATGTCAAAAAATTAAATATATATGCACATGTCATGCTTTATACAATGTAAAATTGCGAAAATGGTTACGAAAACACTAACAGTGGCTATGATGGACATTAAACAGGGACATCTTTCAAAGCTGTTTCCCATGCCCTTTTATTGTTAGCTTCCAATAATAAAAGTATCTAGAAGCACATGCCAATCTGTGGCAAGGAAAACATCAAAGCCAAACCAAGGAAAAAGTCAAGTTAGCTGGATTTGGGAAAAAAAAGGTCAGTGGAGAAGTCCTTTGCTTATTAGGCATGAGTCACACTGAAACAAAGGAAGTAATAAAAAGTCCCAATGAGAAACATTTAATGAAATGAAACTTTACATAAGCAATATAAATATTGCTTAAATATTTCATAGGCTTTTAATGTTTAGCTGTAATTTTAGTGAGGCAAGGAAATATTCAAATTTGTGGAGATGCCTTGATTTCAAGAAGTACTTTCACAGGAGGGGAGGGTGAATTGCAGGGCACGGAAGCCCCCTTCTAAAACATTCTTTGCAGTTTCAGACATGTTAATGTGGAGCAGTCATCTACTTGGGAAAGGCTTGAGACATTCAACTTTTTAAAAAAATGGGGACATTGCAATTTCATCCATCCTTCCATCCATCCATCCATCCATCCATCCATCCATCCATCCATCCATCTATTCATTTATCATTAATATGTGGTTGGAAAAAATCACCCTATCCTCACCATCAACACCATGGTGAGTACTACAATATCCTCAAGTTCCCACTGGGTTTGAAGAAGCAAAGACTCAAGTCATGGTTTGATTTCTGTTATTCTAAAGTTAATTAATTTACATTTTGAATGACACATAATGTTTGTAGGTGTTTATGAGATATAATGTGATATTTTGATTCATGAGCTTGAGATGATTAGAATATCCAACAGCTTAAGTTTTTGTCCCTCATAATGACTGCATTATACATCCTCTCTTCTAATTTTTGAGATAATCTGTAATGGTTTACTGTATCCACCCCACTATGCCACAAACCATCAAAAGAACTCTTTATTCCCACTCAGCTGTCGCATACTGTACCCATGACCCACATGGCCCCATGTTCCACCCATCCATTGTGCTCAGCCTCCACTAAACATATTCCACTTTCAACTTCTATCAGAGAAACCATTTGCAGATTCCACATACAAAAGAACCGTGTTTGTGTGTCATTCTGTACCTGACTTGTTCATTTACAATAGTATCCTCTGAGGCCATACATGTCATGGGCAGTATTTTATGGTTTCTGATGAAGAAATAATGTTCCATTGTCTATAAATACCTTATTTTCTATTGGTCCATCAGTGGCTATATGGGTTTACCCCACACTCTGCTATGAATAGTGCTTCAATAACATGGAAGTATAGGGGTTTTTCTCAACATGTCAATTTAATATTTTTGGTAATATACACAGTAGTCAGATTGGTAGATCAATGATAGCTTGATTTCCGGTTTCTGAGAAACAGCCACACTCCTTTGTATAATGACTATATTAATTTTTATTCCCATGAACAATGTGGAAAAAAAAGACACAACCTTTTCTCCATATCTTCACTGACTTATGTCATCTTTTAAACTCTTTTATTACAAAAGCTATTCTGACTGATATGAGGTGGTGTCTTATTGGCTTTGATTTTAATTTCTCTAATGATTAGCGATGCTCAGCACTTTCTCACATATCTGTTGGCTACTTGCATGCCTTCTGAGACATATCTATTCAGATCATTTGTCCACCATTTCATAAACTCTCAGGCAAAATTTTCAGTAGGAAGTAAAAAAGATTTAAAGAAGAGAGACCAGAACTGGTCTCATGGAACTGCCAGACCTGCCGCCAGCAGAATACAAGGAAGGTAGGAATGTCAATCATGATCACAGCATGTATTTTAGAATTCTCTTCCTCTTAGTCTATGCATATTTCCCACATAAGGCAGAGGTCAATGATCAGTGTGTCCTGGTCATATCCTTATTTTTTTCTGTTTTTTTTTAAGGAGATAAGAAATAGTTTATTCTGGAGCCAAATCTGAGAGAATACAGACGGAGATTTTCACTAAATACCATGTTCTAATGAGGTAGCAATTTCAAAAACATTTTATAGTAACAGAACAAAGAACATTATATATCAGCACACTTTTAACACATTAGTGAGTACATCAGTTAGCCAAGTCATAGAAAAGCAGGAGAAGCTTTATTAAAGGCCATGTTGTTTAAAAAAAAAAAAAGATTATTTGGTTATTTGGTATTTTTTGCTATTGTGTTTTTCAAGTGCCTTATACATTCTAGAAATTAATCCCTTATAAAATGTATAATTTGTTTTCTTTCATTGTAGGTTGTCACCGAGTTAAGATTATTCCCTTTGGTGGGGGGGGCAGAAGTCTTTTATTTAGAGGTAATCTTATTTTTCAAGTTTGGTTTTCTTTATTGTGCTTTTGGGTTCCTATGAAGAAAGTCTTTACCTGTGGCACCATCCTGAAGCATTCTCCATCTAGAAGCATTTTGCTTCTAGCAGTTACACAGTTATAGTTTGGAGATGAGAAGGATATCTGTATTTTCTTTCCACGTGTGTGGCCATGGGCACCCAATTATTTGTGAAGAAAATTGGGAAATATGTTGAGGAATTACAAAAAAGAAATCTTTTTGCAGGGCAAATGCCAGTCTAGATAAAAAGGTCCCAAAATCTGAAAAACAACAAAGAGATCTTTCTAGAAGAAAGACTGTGGCCAGGGAGTAATCTACAGAACAGACTGAGTGGAGATCTTGGGAACAGGATATTTCCCAGATACCCAGGACTGTTCACACTGGGAAGAACTCAAGGCCAGGACTAGCATCTTCACTTAAACAGAAGCCAGGATCTTTACCCACAGCTAACCCAATCTCCATGAGTTTCATCTAAGTCTGACTGAAAGATGCAACTGTTCTGAGCTGTAATTGAAAACTAATTAGGATATTATCCCCACAACACCCTGATGTTACATATTATTTATAGAAATACAATTAAAAATAAAAGTCTCCCAACCTAGAAAGCCTCTCCAAAAAGCTCGTGGGAAAGGAGAGAGGTATACTCAGCACTGAACCAGAACGTGATGTTCACTGGAGGGAGGTTACTTCTATCAGAAATAGAAGACACAGAAAAAAAATCTTACTCTGTTGTAGTCAGCCCAGCACCAGCATCTCCAAATAGACAATAATTGGTTATCAAGTAAGAGGACTTGACAGCATCATTTATTCATGTAATTTATACTAAATTTACCTGTTAATTAGGGTGACCATCTGTGTTATTTAATTGGTTTTATACAAAGAAAAAATAAACTCATATCTTTTGTCAAAAGGTGGTTTTTGCAACCAGGCACCAGTACTGATGAAGAAAAACAACTCCCAAGCTAGTGGAGTATGGAGAGGGATATCTCCCCAAGTTCACAGTTCTAACAAGTGGCAAGTGGCTCCTAGGTCCCTAAAAAGATTTCCCTGGGTCACAAAGTTGACAGAAAGCTGCTTTATTTTGAAGTGTTACAGATAAATAACTTACAAGTCTTCTAAAAACAAAGCTTTAGTGGGGCACAGTGGTGATTACCTGTAATCTTAGCAATTGGGAGGTGGAGGCAGGAGGATTAGGACTTTGAGGCCAACCTATTCCACATAAGATCATATTTCAAGTAAATTGAGAAACCAAACAAACAATTAATAAAAACTCTTACAATAAAAATAAATGCTCCAGATGGTCATGGTGGCACATATCTGAAGACCAAGCACTTGGAACACAGAAAACTCAGGGATTCAAGGCCAATAGTGTTACATAGTAAGTTTAGGCCAGCCTGGACAACATGAGACACTAACTATATCCAAAAATAAACAGGCAAAACGAACAAATTAATTAAAGTCCAACAAAAAATATCAACCTCCCCCCCAAAAATTTCTCTTACAAATGATAATAAATATTTTAACAAAAAAGATAGAAGATGGGGTGTCCTTTATATTCCACAAAGAGATCCAAACCTCTCACCGTTAATTTTCATTTATTCTCACAGCCCCCAGGAACCCCATATTCTTGAGCTACAGAAGTAGAGAGAGGTTCCTTTCTGAGACTCATGACTGGTAGGTATGGGAACTCTCCCATTGTAACAGCAACAAGCTTCAGGACAGTAAAGACACATGATCAACTGGTAACACTTGGTTGATAAAGTGTTGATGAAAAAGTATGGCAAAGAGAGTCTGCAAGGCTAAGTAAGGCTGTTCCTATAGCCCAGGGGGTTATTAAACAAATATTCTATACCTCCTTTAGCGTTGTTAGTCTGAGAGGTCCCAGAGCCCCCAAAATAATAGAAGTCCCTGCCATCCTCTTGGTTTTCCACTAGAACAACTACCATACTGATAAAAGTATCACATACCCTGATTTTAAAATATGTAGAAGTCAGTCTAGCGCTGAGCTGGAAGCCTTCTCACTGGTGGCCAGTCTTTATGATGCTAGAAGGTACCAGTTAGGTTACTAGAGGGAGAAAGGTATTAGTGGTCCTACCTGTCTGTGAATCCTTCAAATAATGATACAACCTGCCAAATAAGATGCATCCACTTGTGCAATAGGAGGACAATTTTTTCTAGGAGCCACCAGTCATTCTCTGATTAGTATCCAGGCCTGTTTCATGGGAAGGAATCCATGTCCGGTACTGTAAATTCAGTCAAAAATCCATGTCTGAGGAAGTCTTGAGCTCAGGGAGGGAACTTCTTACTGTCCTTCAGTCAAATTAGTCAAACCATCATCCATTTTTTTAAACTTTTTAAAATATTTTTAATTTAAAATAGTTTTATCTTTCTTTTTTTATTAAGGAAATTTTTATTCATTTACATGCCAACCACAGATCCCCCTCTCTTCCCTCCTCCCGCCCCTCCAGCCTTCCCCGGCCAACCCAACCCACATTCCCTCCTCCAACAAGGTATGGCCTCCCCTGGGGAGTCAGCAGAACCTAGTACATTCAGTAGAGGCATGTCCAAGCNCCTCCTCCTGCATCAAGGCTGTGCAAGGTGTCCCAGCATAGGTAGTGGGCTCCAAAAAGCCAGCTCATGGACCAGGGATGGATCTTGATCCTACTGCCAGGGGGTCCTGTAAGCAGATCAAGCTACACAACTCTCTCGCTTATGCAGAGGGCCTGCCTAGTCCAGTCCCATGGAGGCTCTACAGCTGTTGGTCTAAAGTTCATGAGTTCCCACTAGTTTGGTTTGGTTGTCTCTGTAAGTTTCCCCATCATCATCTTGATGCCCTTGCTCATAGAATATTTTTGATTTTGAGCCTAGCCCTTAATGGCTGAGCCATCTTTATTTGTGGGACTCCTAGCAGTGGCTTCAGGGCCTGTCCCTAATGCTTGGGCTGCCTTTTAGGAATCTTCCTCATACTGGGGTACCTTGCCCAGCCTCAATATAAAGGGAAGAGCTTAGTCCTACCTCATCCTGATATGCTATGCTTTGTTGACGCTCGTGGGAGGCCTGCCCCTTCCTGAACAGAAACAGAAGAGAAGTGGATATGGGGGAAGGCAGAGGGGAGGCAGTGGGAGGGAACAGAAGGAGAGGAGGGAGGGGAAACTGTGGTTGGGATGTACAATAAATGAAAAAATTTAATTAATAAAAAGAAAAAAATTAAAAAATACTTGAAAATAGAATACACACATACATTAAAAAGATGAAGTACCATGGCCAAGTTGGCTTTATCATAAAAATCAGGATTACATAAGCCAATAAATATAATAAACCTAATAAATAGACTTGAACAAAAGTCATATGATTATCTCAGTAGGTGCAGAAAAATCTTTTGACAAAATCCAACATGCCTTCATGATAAAAGTTCAGAGAATGTAGGGCTATACTGAACATACCATAACACAATAAAAGCTATATATGAGACATCCACAGCCAATACTGTTCTAAATGGAGAAAAACTTGAAGAAAATATCCTGAAGTCAGGAATGAGACAAGGATATCTACTACCCCCATTTCTCAATATTGTACTTGAGGTACTAGCTGGAGCAATGAGGTAAGAGAAGGAAATTAAATGGAGGTCCCTATCGCTGAAGACACCATGCTTTTCAAATAGGGCCTAGAACCCAGTGAGCTAGAAATTACCTGACTACTGCCTTCTCCCAAGGACTAGCTTTCATGGTAAGAGAAGATGCCATGTGAGATTCCAAAGGAAGGAGGTAATGAACCATCTTGCCCAGCTATGATGCCTATGAATGACATTAGTGACCAACATGGTATGATAACTCTCAAGGTGCAGTAGTGACATTTATACCTTGGTGGTAGCCAACAGCTTTCTAATTGGACTTAAGACCTGCATAGCAAGATGGAAACCATGCTTGATACTGGAAATGTAGCCAACATAATTCCTAACAACAATCTAAACATTTGTCCTTATACACACAGATAGAAGTATTCCTCACCCTTCAAGGAAACTTCTCTTTCAACAGACTAATATCACTGCAGAAAACCACAACCAATCAGAATGCAGAGTTGTGGAGCCCAGTCCTAATGGATACAACTCTAAAATACTCCCACACCTAAAGCTCAGAAAACATTGTGGATTAGGGGCAGAAAGATTGTAAGAACCAGAGGATCAGGGAGTTTCCTGTGAGATTGTGTCTACTAGTAATATGAGACGCTACATCCATAAAGTCCCACCAACATGACTGCCTAACCATGAACTTAAGAGGGATGACAATAAATATAAGGCGAGCGCCAGTTCCCTCACTATATCCCCGCACTTGCACTGGTATTTTGCAACATTAATTACAAGATGTCCCCAGTCATAAAGAGAATTCCAGGGCTTGGAACAGGAGAATAATGCACTCAAATTATTCTTTTAAGAATTCAATCAGGCATGCAGATTGGTGTCTACCCTAATTGTTATCATAGAACCTACATCCAGTGACTGATGGAAGCAGATGTAGAGATCCATAGCGAAGCACTTGGCCAAGATCCTGGAGTTCAGTTGAAGAGAGGGAGGAAGGATTGATTATAAGAGCAAGGGGGTCAGGATCATGATGGGAAACCTCACAGAGATAGCTGAACTGAGCTAGTGGGAGCTCATGGATTCTGGACTGACAGCTGGGGAGCCTGCATGGAATGAACTAGGATCTTTGAATTTGGGTGAAGGTTGTGTGGCTTGATGTGTTTGTGGGTTCCATGGCAATGGGACCAGGACTTATCCCAGGTACGTGAAACAGTTTTAAAAGCCCATTCCCTATGGTCCAATGCCTTACTCAAACTTGATGAAGCTGTGAGGGGCTAGGTTTGGCCATAACTTGGTATGACAGCCTGTGTTCACTACCCAAGGGAGGTCTTACCAACTCTATGAGGAGGGGATGGGAGTGGGATGCAGAAAGTTTGGGGAGAGTGGGAGAAGTGGAGGAAGTGGGAACAGGAATTGATATGTAAAGGAAAGAAATTTTTTTAAATAAAAAAGTTAAAAAAAGAATACAATAGACATGCCAAAATGAATAAAGGAAAGCCCGGGAGGCCTCAACCCTACCACAGAACTGTAGGCAACTAAAGAATGTTTAAAGTGGGAAAAATAGTCTTTCCTAGAGAAGAGCACACCAATTGACTATTCAATACCAAATGGTCAGCTATGAAATGTACATACTAACACATTATGTAGACTGGGCAGGTTACATTTAAGAATATTTATTATATATACATACATTGGTTAAAAAAAAGAGACCATGAATTTGACAGAGAGCAAGAATGAGTATATGGAAGGGTTGGGAGGGAGGAAAGGGAAAGAAATAATACTGTAATTATATTATAATCTCACAAGTAAAAATAAAACAAAAAAAAGTCTGGGGACAAAATGGAAATCATTTTATTGTGATGCATCTCATTTTTCCTTGTGGAAAATACATAATATGGTAACAACTGTTTATTTCTTTGTGATGGGCCTTAAAAAGCTTCAGGCTTATTATACTCATTTTAAAAATTGAAATAGAATTAAACCACTTCCCGCAGATACCCTCCTTTGAACCCTTCTAAGCTACTGTGCCTCAAACCCCTCTGTTGTTCCCTTCTCAAGCTGACTCTCAAGTATGAGACCCCCAGTACAAATCCAAGACACCCCCACCCCAAGCCATCTACACACGCAGACAATGCTCCTATATTATTGTAGGGTTCTGGGTAGAGTCTGGACCACTGATATCTTAAGGTAAAGCTGAATTTTTTCTCATTCATTCAGTCTCCCTGAACTAGAATCCATATATTTGACTTGGCTCTCTGCTTGCATAACTTAGCTCTTATAATCAAGTCGGGAATGTAAGTTTGACAAATTTACTGGGGCAAAGCAATATCTCCTAGAATAACCCAGATCTAACAGCTTCCCTATTTCTAAGACTCTATTAATTAAATCTATGTTTAGAATCATAGCCATAAAGTTTTGAAAAGTCTTCGGATTGTTGACCCTGTTGTCAACTCTAACAGACTGCACTGGTCTCTCGATTCTATTTGCCTTTTTCTTTGGAAAGTGATATTCTTCATATATGGTGCTGGATTTGACTGAGCAGCATTCCTAGGTGATCAGAATATTCTACTGTATATGTTCCTGAAAAAAATGAAAACTCATAATTAAGAATATTTTAATTATATCAACTAAATACATATATATGTTGGCTAAACTTTTCATTCAAACTAGTTCCTGGGCATAGCTTGGGTGGATCCCATACCATACAAATACTATATATAAAAGAGTATTTGGCTGCTGCCTATAAATTGTAGATACCTACATATCATCTACCAGGGAAAAGCAAATGTTTTCCTGTTGACTCATTGCACCAGATGTTGATCAAGCCAAACGCCATATTGTCACCCAATATGCTTTAATACAAGCAACAGTAAAAGCATATATGTATTTTATTTCTAAAGCATATACCAATGACAAAGTGTGTGTAAGCCAGTTTGTAAATAGATCAGCAGTGTTCCAACTTCTAACAGATGGAGAATACAGGGTTGTTCTTAGTTCAATTTTAATAATAAGATTTTTGATATGTCCAAGGTTTGACTTCACAAAAGAGCAGTTGGCTGCGGCCAAAGATTAAAGGACCAGGTATGTATTCGAGTTTTGTCTAAAAGGGTCTTCTGGAGGGTTTCTGTATGGGCAGCTTTATGGGTTCTCATTGGCTATTACATAATGAACAAATTTGTCCTCTTTTGGACTCAGCAGATTTTATGTGTGTGTGTGTGTGTGTGTGTGTGGGTGTGTGTGTGTGTGTGTGCATACATGTAACAATACTAATTAAAGAAAAATAGAGAAGAAAATAGACATACTGAGCAACATAAAAATAAGACAGAACTTGATGTTTGGGGAAAGTTTTGAATTACTCAAATTTTATTTATTTATTTGTTTATTTATTTATTTTATTCCTTGTCTATTTTATTTGTGTAATTATTATTATTCTGCTAAAGGAACATAGCAATAAAATAACTCCTGTAGTAGGGTGGGAGCCACTTTTCTCATTCACGTAACCACTGGTGAGACTCAGAACACCATTCAACCCTTATCAGAAAAGCTCCTCTTGCAGTAGATGGTTGTAGTTGGGTTTTTTTTTCACTCTTAGCTTTTTGGGGGGCCTGTCACCAGTTTCCAAATAATCACATGGAGATTTATTCTTTCTTATGAATGTCCAATCTTAGCTTGGCTTATTTCTAGCTAGCTTTTCTTAATTTAAATTATCCTGTCTACTTTTTGCCTCTGGGTTTCTATCTTTCTCTATTTCTGTATATCTTTTCTTTCCTTCTTGTTCTGTATCTGGCTGTGTGGCTATGTGGCTGTGTGGCTGGATGGTTGGCCCCCAGCATCCTCCTCTCCTTTTCCTTTTCTTGCTCCTCCTCTCACATTCTTCTCCTTCTATTTATTCTCTCTGCTTGCCAGCCCCACCTATCCCTCTCCTGCCTAGTTACTGGCCGTTCAGCTCTTTATTAGACCAATCAGGTGTTTTAGATAGGCACAGTAACACAGCTTTACAGAGTTAAACAAATGCAACATAAAAGAATGCAACACATCTTTGTATCAATAAACAAATATTCCACATCACAAACAAATGTAACACATCTTCAACTAATATTCCACAGCAGATGGTAATTAACAGAGATCTACAACTGGACAATGTGCTGAGTGAGAGACTTGGGAGCATGAAGACCTAAATGGGATGCCTTCATCAAGCCCCTCCCCTCAAGGCTCAGGGATCTATGTGGAAAGGGAGGCGGAAAAACTGTGAGAGCCAGAGGTAGTGGATGACTCCAAGGAAATAGAGTTTTCCAGACACAGCAAGACTGATACACATATGATCTCTCAGAGACTGTGACAGCATGAACAAGACCCATACATATTCAAACTGGATAAAATCCCAGCACTGAGAGGGGGAAGTGGAAACACGGTCTAACCCCTAGTCAAGAAGCTATTTGCAGTTGATACTGCTGAGAAAGGGAAAAATCGGTTTCTCCAACGGAGTGTCACTGGATATATCAACCACACTCCAGGGCAATCCTCAAGGCCAGGAGTAGTTGTTATCACAAAATATATTCCATATTTTGTGTGTGTGTGTGTGTGTGTGTGTGTGTGTGTGTGTTGCTTTGTTTTGGTATTTTTTTTCTTTTTTTTTGTAGTTTGTCTATTTTTATTCCCATCTTTTGTTTGTTTGTGGTTGTTGTTTTCCTGTTGAGAGAGAGGAAAAACATAATGCAGGCTGGGGATGATCTGTAAGGAACTGGGAAAGAGCAAAGAATGTCATCAAAATGTATTTTTAAAATCTACCCTTCTTTAGACAAATGCCCTTAAAATAAAAATCTTCTTGTGATAAATGCTTTTATAAATCTGTGTTTCAAAGAAAAAGGAAAAATAATAAAGTGAAACACATTCCACAAACCTTTTCCTGTGTCCTCTCTGGTGTCCATACATAGAGGAAATTGTTCACTCAGAGTTTCTCCAGCAGGGAAGAGAGTCTGTGCTTAGAGCATGATTCTGCTTTAGTGAACTAGCCAAATACATTTCTAATTGTGCCCTTTTCATTATTTGTTCTTGATGCTCAGAGTACTTGTATAGTTGAAGAGATTTGCTGTTCAAGCATCTCAGGTACTCTGGCATATGCCAGAGTAGAGGGACATCGAGATTCGTGTTGCATCTCTTTTCCTCTAAAGAAAACAATCTCTTAAGGATGTGCAATACACTCACTCGTTAAAGGCTATGAATACAAGACAGAAGACATGAAAGTAAAAGAAAGAAAGAGTTACTCATGGGGAATTTAATGTAATCACAGAAACTAACCTAAACTAGTTAGGAAAAGCTGGTGAAGCACCACATCCGTCGTAGATGCTAAGGCTCGTGGAGGATTACATACTCATCAGAACTGAGTTTGCACCTTAGCTGGCACAAGGTACCTCACCTCAAGTGAAGCATTGACCATCCCAAGTGCTAGCATTTTCACATGTGAAGTCTTAGACGATGACTACAGCTGTATTCAAGATTAAAATGAACATGTGATTTTTAAGTAGAGATGACACACCATTCCTTACCCCATGGAAATAATCATCATTAGCATGCAAAATGGTTGATACAGAGGAGTCTCTAGTTACGGATACTTGTAAAGGAGCCAAAGGGATCTTGAGAGGAAGAAGGATGGTTAACATTTATATAGAGGCATTCCTCTAGGTTACAGGAAGAGAAGAGAATGACTCAAGTTATTATTCCAAATTCATGGAAAGTCTATGTGTATTTCCCCACTGCTCCATCAGCTGAGTTATCAGANAAGTTAGGGGCTAACATTTGTATTTACCTGCTTCTCAAATTATAGTCATCATTTAATAACAAGACCTATTCTGCAATCCCATTATTAAAATGCCACCAAAATGTCACTACTAAATAATCTTCCTAGCTCTGAATCTAAAGAATATGGAATGCCCCAGAAAAACAAAAAGAAAAGGCTAATAATTCCTAAGTCAGGAAAGAAGATTGTAGGGCCTTGGGTGTGGGGTGCAATCTCTCTTGTATGGGTAATCATCTCGCTAGGACCATCCTGTGACATCTAGTTTCCCAAAAAGATGTCAAAATAGAAAGAAAGGAAGAGACAGGGAAGGGAGAGACTCTCTAGAGATGGCTTGGCTGTATTCATTTCTCTGATTTTCCTTTGAGAAATACTCAGTTCAAAAACTTGTGCACACATGGTAGCCTGCTATTAAATCCAATTTCATTCAGTGATGACAGTGTCTTCTGTTTTAAAAGAGAGAGAGCATGGCTGCACAGTATAAATATTGAAGCCACATGCTGTCCCCTGCTGTCATCCAGGAGTTAATTTGTTCACAGCTCACCTATTGCAGTATCTGATTGCCTCAATTACCAGCTCACAGTGACCCCTGATCAGGGATGTTCTCCATTAACTTCTGACTGAAGTAACTTGCTAGGAAGCCCCTCCCTCCCATCAATCAGGATAAGTTAGCTCTCTTTTCAAAGGCATCCCTGCAGCGGGAACTCATTCAAGTGTCAAAGCAGACTTTTAATTGCAAAGTTAATTTTCATTCTGGTTGACTGGAAACATCCAAGCATTAAATTTGATTCCCCTGTGTTACTAAAATGTAAAAGTCGATAATGTCCTATAAATTATAGAGAAACTCTATATGAAGGAGAAGACATACCACATTAGAAGACCCTCTAGTTAGCCAGAGACAATTCTAGAAAGGAATCAAGGTGTATGTCAGGGGTGGACATCAGAGGATCCCCATAAGGAAAGTGGGTGACATAAGTACTAGAACCATCTCTGTCCCACAGGTGGGAAGGAAAATGACATCCTAAGATGGAAAGACTACAGCAGACAGACTAGCTAGTGTAGAGAAAGGAAAGGCCATACCAGTGACCACACCCTTGGTGTGAGTAATTGTCAAGGATGGTGAGAGTATAAGCAGGTGATAACTGGTGTTCATATGCCAATCCACCAAATGAATGACTCTTTCATGGAAAGCCCCACCTGGCAAGGCCATGAGGTTACTGACTATAAATGAGCAGTTGCTTCTTGTCTGTATTTCTCTCATGTGCTACTTCATTTCTTCCCTAAGAACTGCATTCCTTCCTTAAGAACAACTATGATATCTCCCCATTTACCGTGCATTTCCATGTAATGTGTACACGTAATCTCATGATTATATTTCAATCTTATGGTCACATAATTGTGGATAGTCAAGAAGATGGTTTCTTATTTAACTGTACAATTTTGATGAACAGAAACATACTAAAATATGCTTCATAACTAGGTCTATCATTCCATGTGGACTGTAGACACTTAGAGAGGTCTTGTTCTCCATCCTTAGCCACTGACAAGGCAAAATTGGCCAGACAAAATGTCCTCGTGGAACTTTCACAGAGCAGAATTGCTCATACCTGGCCTTATTTGACCAAAACCCTTCAGAAGAATTATAGTGAACTAGAAGTGATAGTACAGATGTCTGGCCTTGTTATGTCTTAGTCCTTCAAGAGATCAATAGCACCTATGTTGCCCTATGCTTTCTCCACTGGTACCTCCCTACTCTGATTCAGAAAATAATTAGCACTTTATATTTATTTCTTCACCAGTTTTTAATGTAAGGTTTTAGGCTCAGTAGACTAACTGTGTATAGGTCCTGAGATTCAGGTGACTAACAGAAAAAGGCTGTTAACTGATTAACCATGTCTGGATATTATTAATCACATAATAGTACACATATTCTTTGCCTTTTCCTAAAATCTCTCATTGGTTTAATTTCTTTCCTTGTACCCTTGTAGCTATCCCTTCAAGAAATGAGCCGGAACTTTTTACAATCTGCAGCTGTTAACAATCACCAATTAAGCTGGCCAAGTCTTTGCCAAATATGACTCTTATCAGAATATTTGTACCTGAGAGTTTACTTTGTAGTTTTTGTTAACACGCTGCTAATAAATGGATGTGTGTGTGTGTGTGTGTGTGTGTGTGTGTGTGTGTGTGTGTGTGTGTATGTGTGTGTGCGCGCACTTGGGAATTTGTAATGAGTAGTAGAACAGAGATATAGCAGAATAAAAATGTAGAAGAATAAAAATGTAGAGAAGAATACAGATGGAAGAAACAACACAGCAGTAAAGAGCACACAGAATGAAGAGCATTGTCCCATGTGTGTGAAGTTATTGTAGGAATCTTTCACTTTTCCCTTGCTCCTGGGAAGCATTTCTCAGATGACCCTGGGTAGGGGCTGAGGGCAGGTACCTCACCCCTACAAATAATCCCAGGAGACTTTTATCTCTTTGCAGAAAGTAATAGCGGGATGCAGAAGACTAAAAACACCCTTCCTGGGAGAGGAATGCAGAGTAAAATAGGTCTGGAGAGACACTTGGAGAACAGAAGACTGATGCTCCTCTAGAGAGGCAAGGTCCTCCTTCAGAGAGGAAAAGAAAGCTATGCTAACCCCACTTCATCCTACCCTTGTCCAAACCTACTTCCATAACCCCACCTCTACCTAGGCCTACAGTCATAGCAAATCAATGCAATGCACACCATTGGGGAAAAGCCCTGTTTCAGGACTCTGTTTACTAAAACCTCAGGCTGTAGAACCCCTTCCCTCTGTTTTCCCCTTCCAGTTTCCCGGTTAAGTGTCTGTTTCACACCTTGGATTGTGGAGATACCCATGGTATCTTCAGCTTCCACACCCAGGTCTCTCTTTGCCCCTGGGCAAACACCTATTTATGCTTTAAACCTCTGTTCAGCTTTGCCTCTAGAAATCATTACTGAAATCATTTGTCTAACCTTGCACACCAAAGTTGGTCCAAATATCCCTTCTTCGTGCACCTTTTTTGTGGCCATGTTAGTTTCGTCACAGCTCTGTTTTGAAGCCACTGGTTCTGTGAGGGCAGGCAGAGATCATACATTGACATCATGGTAAACTTCCTGTGTCTGCCGTGGGTAAAGGTAGCAAACTGAACCAGGCTACTTTGACCTCCCTTGAGTTGTGCAAAGTTGGGGGCCAGGGAAGGAAATGCCTTGTGCAGGAGTATAGAGGTTTGCATTATTAGAGTGGCCTTCAAGGTCACATCTTCTGTGGGGTAGGTTTGTTGACAACTTGAAACAAGGAGACCATGAGGAAAGCAGAGGATGGTCCTCGACTGGAATTAAATCTGTGCAGGTGACATCAGGGAATAGAAACTACATGGCACTGAAGCTGTAAACCAGGCAGGAAATATTAGTGAAAAGATGGCTCCAAACATCCTACTGAGAATGATGCATTTTTAAACATCTGAGGGCGAGGTGAGAAGGAAGCTGGGGATGGTGGGGAACAATCAGGAAATGAACACCCAGATTGAGGAGTCCACAGAGGTTATTTATGCCCAGGATGTGGGGAGCAGTACCTGCTGGTCAGCCATATTTTATGCTATCTTTGTGTTAACCAAAGGGAACTGGGTTTGACTCAAGAAGGAAACACAGACAGATGCACAGACACACTTACAAACATTTCTTCAAGGAACAAACAGAGGAGCATAATTCTTCAGTATATAAGGGTATAAGAAACTATATTACATCAGCCAGTATGTTGGCTAATAGTAAATATCACCAGGTTTCATATGGATTTTACACCAGAAACTTGATGTTACAACTGCTGATGGCACACACACACATGATATGATTAACAGAGCTGCTGCTGCAGAAGATTGGACATGAGTTCCTAGATTTTCCCACTGGGAGAAAGGACAAGTAAGCCTGTGCATTCTCAATTCAGTGATGATGGTAAAACGTTCTGAGCACCCCAAACTTAAAAAAATGTCCACTCTAAATTTTCAACGACTACCTGATGGAGAAGTGTGCCTTCCTAATGTGTACAGATAATAAAAGCAAGACAGGGGACAGTAACTTGTTCAGGGTCATACAGCTAGGATTAGAACTGGGTTCTTTGTCTTACAGATCTGCAGTTCCCCCATGAGATGGGGATTATCTTCCAGTGGAGTATCAGGGGGCAAACAAGAGTACTCAGAAGGTCCTGAAAAGATCCAAGGAGAACCAGGAAACTGGGGCTCTGCTCTTCACTAGGACTGTGGTCAAATTATACCTCCCCAGTAACACTCAACTGTGGCCATCTGACCAGAGGCCCTCTACAGTAACAGAGTTTTAAGTATGAGCAGATGAGATGCTGTTTTATTTTTCTTCCTCTACAGCAAAGAAACCTGTTGTGGGTGCAAATAACCTGCCTATTTTTTTTTTACTTTTTCAAAATATGAAGTTCATTTTCCCTTCTTTGCATGGGATTTAGAAGGCCCCTCTTCTCCTTCCCAGTTAACCACTAACCAACATAATTTATTTGCCTATCTGTAATGGTGACTATCTGGGCTGAGAGCTGAGCTGTCTGTTGCTGTGCTAGCTGTGTCACTCTTGGCAGATGACATCCTTCTCTGTCTAGATCCTTAGCAGGAAGCAAGGAGGTGCTGGAGAAGTGCATGGGGTGACCACATGCAAAGTGAGTGGATGACATATAGCATCTGAGCAATGTGTCAGTATTTAGCATGTAACCTGACAGTCCATGTGCATCATGGGTGTGTGTGTGTGTGTGTGTGTGTGTGTATGTGATGAAGTGTATGCAGGTATACATGGGTGTGGAGGCCAGAGAACCACCTCAGGTGATTTTCCTCCTCAGAGGCTGCCTCCTTATGGAGCAAGGTCTCTTACCCTCCCCCCATGTTTCCCCTTATCTCCCCTCTCTTTTTTCCTATCTCCCTTTCTCTTCCATCTTTTCCTTCCTCTTTCCTGCCCTTCTTTTCCAGAACGTTGATCCACATCCAGTCCTGACTTTCTTACTGGGCAGAGATAGAGGCACAGGTGAAGAAGTCATTGTCCTTTCATGGATGATGTGGCCCTCATTGTAACTTAATCATGATGATTGACAGGAGGTTCCTGGGCATCAAATGCCAGGTCCCTCAGCCTATGTCAGTCTTAGACTAGACTTCACACCATCACCCTGAAGGTTGCATGGCATCCTCCCATTCCAGATGAAACACAATTCTGTTTGAATAATGTTCACACTTTGTGTTGACTATAGCTGATTATTTTGTAAGGCAAGCCAAGCTTGCAACACTGGGGATATGCTTCTATTGTGTCATGTTTACAAATTCCATTTGAGCAAAACTGACATCTCTAAAGTTTGGAGGGAAAATTCAGACTATTTCTAAGAAATCAACCATTATAAACAATAAACGTTCCTGTTATGTAAACAGTTCACACTTCAGGTAACATAGATTTCTTCCTACCCTTATAAATGGGTATAATAAATGAGGCATGTGTCTTTCTAAACAATTCCCATATGTGGTGATGGCTTGGGGAAACTGTGAATTAAGAAATCACAGATAGTTTTACAGGAGGAATTTTCCCAGGCTTTTGTGGCTCCTCCTCTTCCCCTACCTCACCTACACACACGCACTTACAGGCTTAAGAAGGATCAAGCCATGGACAGAGCCATCTGTATTTTGAGCAGAAGAGTCTCACACATGTTGGTTTGGAAAGACCACCCCCAATTCTTTTTATAATGTTCATGATGAGCAACCATTTTCTTCTATATCATGACATCAGCCCCTTTTCCAGTGTTGGCAAGAACTGGGTAAAAGTTCTCAGGAAATTCCACTCTAGATGAGCCTGGGATCTTTAGAGGGGCACAATGGTAGCAACGGTCTCTGCACCCTATGTAGGACATCCGTAGTCTGCAAATTTATACTCCACAACAGTCAGGTGAAGTAAAAGGTTCCTTAGATGAAGTACAAGATCTGCTCTTGAAGTCTGACAGCAGGTGTGGATCCAGCCTTAGCAATGACAGAGAGGTTTTTCTGTAGGTGGTGTCACCAAATTGACCTTTAATTTCTCTTTCTAAAAGGGAGAAGGTTGCACTGTTATTTTAAGAAAGTCTTTTGAACATTGAGCTTATATGGGCTTGGATAAAATGTATTTTTAAAGAGTATTCTGTTGGTAATTAATGCAAAATGTTTAAATCTGAGATAAACACAAACGTTCATATTTCTACTGCTATATTATAAGATCTTTGGTTTACAACAGGGGATCATCACTGATTTATACCACTGACTGGTGATGTCAGACTTCCCATTCAAGGGGTTTTAAACTCCTCTGGAGCAGGGTGCTGTGCTGTCATTTCATCTAACTTTCCCCATCATGTATGGTAAGCAAGAACATGAAAGTAAAAGAATGTTTCCAAATAAGCATAAGATTTTCACTTGGAAGACTATCACTGTGGAATGAGGGGGCAAAACATGAAAGAGTGGAGAAAAGGGGATTGTGTTAGTTTGGGGAAACTTTCCACTGAGGTATGAGTGTGAATGGGTTGAGAAGAACACAAAACTAAGTTAATGAGTCGATGAGAAGAGAAACACAGGCAATTGATGGCAAAGAAAGAGCATTGTTAGTAGACTGACCGAGTATGCAGAGTTTAAACTGGTCCCTAGCATCAGTGCGGCACAGCATCCTTGGGGCAGGAACAATGGTTAGGTTTAGATGGATGCCAGCACAAAGGAAAACAAGACACATTAAAATGAGACTAAATCATAGGGCGTTGCCTTTGGGGGGTTCTGTTGAATATTTCTTAGGTAAGCTTTTTTGTCACCATTAGGAAGGACTCCAAGGAGGAGCTGTTCACTATGCATAATGTGTTTTATACTGCACAGAACTAATGGCATCAGCTGCCACCATGCTGTGGCATTCCATTTGACAAAATGATATGTTGTTATTAAGCAGTGAGGAATATTGACTTCTCAGTGTGTTTCCTACTTGCCCAATTGCTCTGGTTGCAACAACAATGTATATTTTAAACACAGGGAAAAGATACAGGTTTATTTCTGGTTCTCAACAATATGGAACTTGCTCTGTGCCTTGGAAGTAATCAACCCTCCCCACATTCTCCTTGATTTCAGACTTTCAAAAATGTGCTTTGCTATTATTGTTTCTTTTTAGTCCTCCTCATGGAGGCATTTAAAATGTGGGACAGTCCCTTGGATGAAGTACAAGACATACTCTAGAAGGCTGACAGCAGGGTGGTGTCCCAGACTTAGTAATGACCACATGGTTTCCTTGGAAGTTGGACCACTAATCCAAACATCAGTTTCTCTCTCTGTAAAGGGAGAATGTTGGACTATATTATTTTAAAGTTTTATCTACTCATTAATGATATATTTTTCTTGGGATTGGAAATGGTTCAGTAATTAAGAGCACTTGCTACTATTGCAGAAGACCCAGGTTCACTTCCCATCATGCACATGGCCAGGTTATCCAGTGCCTTCTTCTGACTTCTATGGGTACCAGGCACTCAGGAGGTACAACTACATATGCAAGCCAGCACTCCTAAGCTTATAATGAAAATAAATATTTTCCAAAAAAAGATACTATTAGTAATTTAAATGAGATCATTAAATATACATTTTTCTTCATGCCCAGTGTGTATCAGGCAGGCATTGCTCTAAACTTGAGGAATACAACAATCAAAAAACAAAGACCCTGTTCTTCTGGAACTTATCTTTTAGTATATAGAGACAAACAGAAAAAACAAACAAACAAACAAAACAAGAACCTCTATACCATGCTAGATGCTGGAAGAGATGCAATGGGAAATTAAGCAGGTTAAGCAGAAGGAAGCAAGTGACTGTGGGAGTATATGTGGGTAGAAATTAAGAGGTTAATTTATTTTAGGTAGTCAGGCAACCCCCTGTGATAAAGTTACTTCATAGCAGTTATAGGATGAAATAAGGAAGATGACCACACAGACGTTCTAAGGGAAGGGTATCTAGGGGAAAGAAGAGCAAGTGAAATGATCTTAAGGCAGGAGTCTGCTTGAAATAGAGTTGGAGTCTGTCCCCATGTGCCCTGGCTGGGGGAGACATCCAAAGGTTAGCCTGCATTTTGAACATTCTTCCACTTGCCTTCAGCTCATGCTATTGAGTCAGTATACATGTCAACCGAGTTCCAACAGACTTGAAACATTTCAGAAAATATCCACCCCCCACATACATAGAGAACCCCCAGCAAGGCCTCAGAGCCTGGAGGCAGAAAGAATAGGCAACATGTTCTAGGAGTATATATTAAGGTATAGTTATCTCTTGAATAAGCCAAATATTTTTATAACTTATGGAAAACATTATTCTGAGGTCTTCTAAACATTTTCCTCAAAACAAAGAAGTTGAAACTTAGACAATTATTAGGAAAGAAGCTAAAAGCAAAATCTGCCACGTGAAGGTGGGAATAGTTCTTGCCTAAATGAGCGGTTGTAATTACAGCCACAAAATCACCT
>LZPO01108683.1:4601-35201 GCA_001675575.1 Neotoma lepida
TCTCTCTCTCTCTCTCTCTCTCTCTCTCTCTCTCTCTCTCTCCCCTCTCTCACACACACACACATAAACAAAAATAAATCTTTTTAAAAAACAATAAAAATTAAAACACAGTCTCTGCCCCTGACAAATCTACATCTACAAAAAGAGGCAGCAAATTGTTCTAGAAATGGGAAATAGACAAGATCCACAAGGTCTCCCTCTCGTTGGCTACAGCGATACTAATGTAAGCACAGACTTGGAGATTAGAGTTCTCACAGCTCCAACCAGGAGCTTTGCTATACTATTCTTTGCTTTATATAAAACACTCTAGAACCACAGAACACAGAATCTGCAATTCTCTTCGTTATAGGAGCAACCATTGCTATTATTCATTAAATAAGTGCCTTGCACATTTCCTTTGCAATCTCCACTCTTCACAATGGCTTTCAAGATACAGTCACTGTCCTTCTTTTACTCATTAGAATAATTATGTTTCAAGACGTGGTATGGCATGACNAAGAAACAGCATTTAAGGAACAGAAATGGATTCAAATTTGGATGTCTATGCGCTTTACATAACACAATACGTCCTCTGAGGAGGGAAAAAAAAATCTGTGTATTTGGTGAGCAGGTAACTCATCCACTTTTTGGCTACATGGGCATGTACCCAACAAAGACCAGGAACCATTATTACTGAGAATACCTGCCTTTCTATAAACGACCAGAACTAAATAGTAGTGGAGATTATTAAGATGCTAGCTGCAGACGTAGAAATGGAAGAATGTGGCTTTTGGTTTACAGGAAACACTCCTAATGCTTTTGAGTCACTGAACTCAAATTAGGAAACAATTCCTTATATTACTTTTACAATGTATTTTGGATATATATATATACATATGGCATATATATATATATGCCTTCCTTCTCATAAAGTGTGCTTCTGATTAGGTAATCACCCAAAATTAAAAGACAATTTTTGTATTTATTTTCATCTCTTTGAACTGTCAACATGTTCCAGTGTTTGTGGTGAAACCAAAGATTAAATGTCTTTATATTTTTGTTTTGATTTCGCTGCCAAATGCAAATATCTCACTGTAAGTAAGTCATTACTCTCCCGCTGTTGCGGTCTGATTAATTCCCACAATATTAGCCAGCAATTCATTTTATCCCTTGGCGTCACAAGTCCAGTTGAAGGAGATAAGTGGCTGATAAAAGACCTGAGAGAACAGTTATAAATGATTCACTTTAAAAGAATAATAAAGCAGCCGCTGGGTAAGTGTGGTGGAGTCACCCTTCCATATATTGCACAAAACTAATTTCGTTTAAAAAACTTGGGCAAATTATAGTCAATAATCTTCACTGTCACCCTGCTGCTCATAAAACTTTTGAGAAGAAACTTAATGCTGAAATGCAAATATTTAATTAGATTTTAATGGTGAAGTTTATTTTTCCTAAATCTGGTCATCTGTCTCAATTACATTCTCCATTTTTTACAGTTAACCAGGAATTGTCATTCCTGTGGGCTTTGGGGTGTTTTCTTTCTTCATTTCTGTTTAGCTTTTTCACAAGTGTTGTTCTTGTGGGAAGGGTTCGCTTTGTTCTGTTCTTTTTGCTTTTAGAAAAGAGAAACATTTGATAGGTAGAAAAGTATACGTTCTGAGCAAGGCTTTTAAGTTAATTGTCCTTATGTCCCAATACAGAGTGTTCAGTAGCTAAACAATTAATTGTCTTTTTTCTACCTCATTGCACAGGACAATTAATATTCATTTTTATTTAATATCCAATTAAAATAGTTCTGTATATGCTTAAATGCTAGAGCTATGCTTCTTCCTAATGTATTCTGTAGTTTTCAAGTTTTACACTAATTCACAGAGATTAGTGAAACTTGGCTGCTCATGTCAATTTCTCCAAACCCAATATTAAAATCTGTTACTCCTGTTAGGCACAATTCCCTTCAGAACTGCTGGAGACAGGCCTGGCGAACCCATAGTCCTGACTGCCTTTTTGTGGTAGCTATCAAGCTTCAGACCCACCTTCTTTTCTGGGTTCTGTTGTCCTAGGGCTAAACTTGTGAAGCTCCTTCCTCCCTTGTCAGTGGCTTTTGCCAACAGGGGGCGCTAAAGGAAACTAGCGCTCAGGAGGAGGAGAAAAGGGGATCTCACTTTCTTCGAGTATCAATCACCCTCGTGAAGTTTTTTGGCTCTGGCAAGAAAAACTCACCCTGGTAGCAGCAGTTGATTCTAGTTTGCAGTTTCCTCGACTTCAACACCCACAGACACCAACACAGCCAGCACTGCCCACAGGGACTTCTAGAGTTAATTCCAATCTCCTCCATTTATTCCCTCAACCCCAAAGTCCCGGGCTCCTTCCCGCAGTTGCTGCTTCTGTGGGCCTTTGATGCGCATTTGCCTGTTTGTACTTTGTACAGATTTCCCCACCTGGTTGCTGAGGAGCAAACCCAAGGTATCACATGTTCTCAACACAAGACCAACGGATCCATGTCCTTTAACATCAGTGACACAATTTTCAGCATTCACTTCTTTAAAGTTAATTGGTATGGTTTCAATCTCCTGGCTAAATCACACTGCTTCATCCACTTCATCCATTTCACATATTGCAACTGTAATTCCACATCAAGTCAGATACATTATAGACACTATGTTATCTTTTCCCATTCACTTTTCCTTTGTGGAGATTTAGGATTTGACTCATAATAGACCCTTGATAAATATTCTTGGAGTAAAACAAGAAATGAAATCTCCATTTATCCCAACCATCGATCTGTGTTTTTCCACCCTTTCCAAGTTCCTGGGCTTTTGCCTTTTGAAAGCTACAATTTTCCTACTCTAAGCAAGAAAGAATAAATGTGTGCTATCTTCCCCTTTCTGTTCCAGTCTCCCCATTAATATTATAATAAAAAAACAAAACTTCAAAGACACAAAAGGATGTCAGATGTTCAAAGATAGAAGGCAGTGTCCTCGTGTCTCACCCTCTCTCAATTTAAAAGCACTCTGCTTTCAATTTTCTCTGTGATCTATTGTTGGATGATCCTATTAAGTTATTGGTATCCAATCATAGCTTTTATAGTTGTGTGCATGCATGTACATGTAAAATATTTGGTGAATCTGCCTGATTTTTTAAATCAATTTACTTATTTATCTATCTATTTCTATGAAGGTTGAAAACCAGACAGAAGNTGTTACAAATGAACACTCTTTCTGATTTCTCTTTAAATGGCTCTGTGTGATCATTGTGGTTAGGTCACACTGAGCTTAAAGTTCCACAGTTCACTCTATTCATACTCTACATCGCTATTGCTAACAAGAGGTTATATCATCTTCAGTTTTTGGTGTTTCACCCACAATCCTCCTTCTTCAAAGTACTAGAAATCTACCTTTAAACCTCCAGCAGTGATTTCCCCAGACACTTGAATTGGGTGTTGAAATTAATGGTTTCAAGACACAAACAAAACTAGTAAGAACACCTAGGTAACATCTTTCTTCACAAGCACATTCTAGAACATAAAAGCCAAGCCCAAAGGGCTGATACAAGCTGGCCAGATGACACACCAGGAATGGCAGAACTGGGAAGAAGGTCAGATGCCCATTCACAAGCCAAATTTCTTCATCTTTGCTATTATTTTGTTTGGCACAAATTCATTGTGTCTCATCTCTTTCCAATCCATTTGATGTATGATTTTTCTCTTTTTCTTTCTAGCTCTTACGGTATAAATAAAAATGTAAATTCTTCAGTACCACATGGCCTAACACACACAACTGTACTGATTGAGAGGCAATCAGTAAATGAAAGAAAACTATGAGGCTAAAATATTTTTATTTTAGCAAGCGTGAAACTTCCATTTCAAAATGATATGTGATAGATATGTCCANCAGTATAGTAGGAGCATGAATGCTGTGGAAGTAAACAACCACTTTCTGGTCGTATCTAAGGCCCATACAATGAGATAGAACCCACTCATGACACTGTTAACAGGNACAAAAACATGTGGCTAGATAGTTCATAGACACTATCAAAAACCTTAATATTATTATCTGATCAATGAAATTAGTGTTAAAATGACTCTTAGTAACTTATTACTATACCCATAGATCAGTGCATCTCTCAATCCTCATCAGAGAAGCTTCTTCCTGAAGTAGCTAACAACTAATACATAGACTCACACATAACTCACACACACACACACACACACACACACACACACACACACACACCACCGCAAGGCTCAGGGGACTTCAAGGAAAAGGGGGTAGAAAGATTGCAAGATCCAGAGATGGAGGACGACTTACAGTGCTACACAGCAGAGCAGTTGCACATATGAACTCACAGTGATTGTAAAAAAACATGGACAAGACTTGTGAAAGCTGAAGCCACATGAAGTCCCAGCATGTGGGGAGGATGTAGGTGCCAAACCCTTCTACTAACTGAGGAACTTTTGGCATTTGATAGCTACCAGGAGGGAGATAGTCATCTTTCTCTAACAGCATGAACCCAGATAGGTTGACCACACTCGAGAGCAAAACCCACTTTAAGACTATTTGGACAACAGAAACTGGGCTCAATGGGAAAAAGAGAGTGAAAAAGAGGAGGAAAGGAAGGAAAATAGAAAAGGACTCAAAGTTGGATGGGTAGGGAGAGTGGATATGGGAGGAGTTCAGGGGTGAAAATAATCAGAATACATTCTAAGTATTCTCAAGGAATTAATAACAATATTATTTTACAAATAAATTAGGTGCTGGAGAGATGGCTCAGTAGCTAAGAGTGCTTGTTGCTCTTCTAGAGAATCTTAGTTCGGTTCCCAGCACTCATTTTGGACAGCTCACAACTGCCTAGAAATACAGCTCAAGGGGATCCAACAGCCTCTTCTGGCACATATATATACACATATAATTTAAAATGCTGTGCCTAAAAATAGAAGTCATATCATCACCAGTTAGTAGTCACAATCCGGAAGTGTCTTGGATTTTCTGTGGCCAGGGATTGGCATTGCAGTACTTTGGCTCTGGAACCAATACCAGACATAAATGTCTTCTTCTCATGAGTACGTCTTAATACTGTTAGTAGGCTTGGATATAAGCTACATCTTATTTCCTTGAAAGCCTGAAGTCACTGAAGAAACAAATGCAAAGCAAAAGCAAACCAAGAGGCACAGACAGACTCCANATTGTCCTTTCTCAGACCCTCCACAGAAGCTGGCTATGGTGGTGCCACTAACTGGCTTAGCATTCACAGATCTCACAGATGGGTCTTCAGTAACTCCTATGAGATTTCAGCAAGCAGGTTTGGTCTCTACTGTGTTTCAAGCTAGAAACATGAGGTACCCCTTTTAGCTCAGCATGGCAGAGAGAGGAGAGAACTGTCATTTACTAAGTGTCTGCGCTGTNCTAGATGCAATGTTACTTGCTCTAACTATGTCCCCTCACTTAATCTGCACAAAACCTCTAGACAAGAAAGTAGGTGATAAAATTGAAAGTGTGTAATATTAGGAAACTTACAAATTCACACATTTACCAAGGTCACAGAACTAATATTCAAACACGTGTCTATTTGACAATGAAAGCAATGCCCTTCTCATTAAATTACCTTCTACAAAACAGAAAATTTATAAAGGTTCTCTATACAACAGCCCATCCTATGTGTGTGTAGACTTGAATATGAGAGAAAACAGCATTAAATAACTGTTGTCCTTCTGCCATCTCTAGAAACAATTTGATTCATAATACATTTTTGCCTTTTTTGAAGAAATTCTGTCTAACTAAAAAATATTGCACCATTACATAGTAAATTGTTTTCTTACATCCTACAGTTTATCATCTGCAGATACTGTCAGAGTCTGATGTTTGAGTCATTACGCTTATGGGATTTAATTTTTAATGATGCAAAAATTATGCACAATGTACTATCATTTCTCTCCCAGCCCCAGAATCTGATAGCTAATAATTGCTCCTTACTTAGTTTGCTAACGCTCCATGATATTAATTAGAATGCAACTGGAATCAGAAAAGTGACTCACTGAAAGTGGCCTTTATGGATTCTGTGTTCATTTGCTTCCAATAAGTTCAAGAATAAAATTGTCGGGTATATGCATCAACAACTTCCTCTTGGCAGACTCTTCCCCCAACAAGATCTAAAGTCTGGAAAAGATACTTAGTGACCTTTATGCCTCTTGCAAGCACAAGGAACTCTGAAATGGTATTAGTACAGTGCTGGCTACTGTTAACAGTAGGCATCAAATTAATGATTTACCACAGTAGAGAGAAATAAATCTCCATTTACTCCCATGTCATCCTCATGCAGGTGTTTGCAGTCAATGGGTTCCTTTCTTCCACACAGTGGTGGAGAGACCTAGGTTTCTCTCAAGTTATGGTACTGCCGTTTCCTGTAGTTTTAGACTCCTCTGCTTTGTGTGTGTGTGTGTGTGTGTGTGTGTGTGTGTGTGTAGAATGACCAAGAAAAGCATAATATAGTTTCTTTATATATATGAACACTGCTTTATAGGGATCTTGTGATTATTAAAGCCATATGCATATNTTATAAATGTATAAATATAAATTTAACATTTACTATAACATTATGAGGTAAATATTGTTATTATTTTAGTTTTCACACATGTGAGCCAAAATGAATGTTTACACACTGCTGCTGTCTCTGATCCTGGGGGCAGGGAGTGAGCAGACGCAGAGTCATGACAGACTCTGGAAGGTTTGCAAGGAATCTCTCATTTATTAAACAAAGGGCTGAGGTTTTTATGTGTGGATTTTTTGGTGGACTTTGCTCCTAGCTATTGTGGTGTTTCTTGGTTGGCTCTAGGGCTGCATATCATCTTTTCCAGTTTGAAGTTTATGGGTCAGGTTTCCTCTGGCCAGAGTGCTCTCTGCACACATCACAGCTCTTTGTTTGCTTAAGGTATGTCCCAGTGCTTTGGCCTTACCCACCTCAACACACACCTAAATCACTGCACTGGGCTGGTGAGACATCTCGGTAGGTAAAGTCACTTGCTGCCAACCCTTATGACCTGAGTTCAATCTCCAGGACCCATATGATGGAATGAAAGAACCAACTCCTGGAAGTTGTCCTCTGATTTTCACATGCACACCATGGCATACTTGNACCTCCCACACACAAGAAAATAAATGTAAAAATAAAGTCACTTCACTAGTTTCTTATGGCTATTATTCCAAAAAACCACACGCTTGGTGATTTAAAATAACAGACTTATATTCTTACATTTCTGGATGCAAGAAGNCCAAGTTAGCATCATTAAGCTGAAATCAAAGTGTCATAAGACCATAATGTTCTCAGAGGCTCTAGGAAGGAGTCAATCCTATCTTCTCCACTGTCTGGTTGCTGCCAATATACTTGGTGTATAACAGTAGTTCTCAACCTTCCTAATGCTATGACCCTTTAATACAGTTCCTCATGTTGTGGTGAGCCCCAACCATAAAATTACTTCATTGCTACTTCATAATTATAATTATGCTACTGTTATAAATCATAATGTAAATATCTAATATGCAGGATATCTTATATGCAACCCACAGGTTGAGAACCACTGATCTATGGTGACATCACTCCACATCTGCTTGGTCTTCACACTGACTTCTGTGTGTGTGTGCATGTGTGCCTAGGAGTATGTGTGTATGAGTGTGTATGAGTGTGTATGTGTGTGTGTATGTGTGTGTGTGTGTGTGTGTGTGTGTATTTTTTCCTCTATGCTCTCTTAAAAAGATACATGTATAACAGTTAGGACTAACTCCAAAACTCGAGTATTATCTCATCTCAAAATCCATAATTTTGTTATAAAAATTCTTTCTCTCTATAAGGCAACATTTATAGGTCTGAGGGATAAGGACATAGATCTTCTTTGGATAACCATTTCCTAGTCTATTATAATCAGCCAAGTGCCAAATAGCAGATGTAGAAATTGAAGGCAGAAAACTTAAATCCACAATCTGGAATCACCCATTTTACAAAACAAAGTTTCCTTCAGTCAGGCACTAATTCAGGCCAGAGAGCAAGCAGCTGTGGAGCTGAGATGGTGGCTCAGTGAAAGAGCACACAAGACCCAAGCTCTGAGTCCAAGTACCATCTCTGCAAAAGAAATAAATAAGTAGTACAGATTTATACCAGAAGAAATTAAAGATGAAGTGCAGATCCCTCCATACATCTTGTACATTCTGCCAGCCCTCCACCTCTCTGGGTCTTATGACATTATTATAATGTTAAGTTCCATGGTATAAGCCCACAGCAAGAAGCAAGGCTTTACTTCCTTGTTTGTCGCTGAATGTAATAAAATAAATAACAAATAAGCAAAGAAAATACGTAGAAAAATAGCTAAAGATGAGTGAGTCAGAAACTATACACTGGACATTTTTTACATAAAATATAACATTCATAAAAGGAATCATAACTATGGTAGAAGCTAGAGAAAATAGGAAATGAAATCTCTGTCAGGTTGCTCAGAAGCATGGCCACAGGTGACTTATAGTTTGGTTATGTCTATGTGCANAGGGGCATGTGCTTCCATGTCCTCTGATGAAGTGGGCCTTGATTTGTAGTAAGACAGCATATGCAAAGGCATCAGTATGCCTAAATGACATCTGCATTCTTATGCTGACTGCAGCATTTTTCACTATAGACACAGCAACAACCTAGGTGTCCATCAGTGAATGAACAGATACAGAAAATGTGGAGGCAGAGGAAATGGCCCAGTTGGTAACATACTTTATCATCCAAGCATGAGNACCTGAGTTCAGTCTCCAGCATCCACATAAAAGGATATAGTGGCACACAGTATATATAATCTCAGCACTANGGAGGAGGTGACAAGCAGATGCTATGNCTGTCTAGTCAGCCTTCCCAGTCAAATTGGTAAGCCCTGGGTCACACGGCGAGATCCTAAGGAACAACACTCAAGGTTGTCCTCTAGCCTCCACACAAATGCAAATGCTTAAACATGTGCAAACACCCACANACACACACAAATTACTTATTTTATTACTTTAAAACGTAGCATATATGCACAATGGGGTATTATTCATCCACCAAAAAGAATGAGGGCTGGGGCTGTAGCTGATCAGTAGAGTGCTTATCCAGCATGTGCAAGTCTCTGGTTTTAATTTCCAGTACTGAAAAAAATAAATTGGAGAGATGTGTGTGTGTGTGTGTGTGTGTGTGTGTGTATGTGAGAGAAGAGAGAAAGAGAGAGAGAATATGAAAATATGAAACCCCATCACTCATTGCAACAAGGATGGAACAGGAGAAGATGAGGTCAAGAAAAATAACTCAGGTACAGAAAGACAAATACTTCATGTCTCACTCTTTATATGGGAACCAAAAACTTTTATCTCATCAAAATAGAAAATTAAACCATGGCCACTAGAGCCTGTGGATGTTGGAGCTAGAGAGCAGTCANCAGTACAAGGATGCTCATAATCACTTTTCTGTTTACAAACAGAACCTTGAAGGAAATAACATGAATTTATTAAATGTCATCATTAAATAAATGATTTCCCAAAGGTGAAGATAAGTTTATTGGCTGACTGTTTTGTTTTTTGCTTTAAAAAAAGTGGGGGGAGGGGAAACGTTAGCTTGGCATAGTGATGCCTTGCTGTAATTCCAATAGTCAAAAGGCTGAGGCAGAAGGATTATGAGTTCAGGCCAGCCTGGGTCACAAAGTAGGATCCTGTCTTATGTGGAACAAGAAAAAAAGAAGAAGAACGAACACATTAGGTTCCCCAGTCTACATCTACCAGGCAGACCAAGAGGTTGCTCGGTTGATTAAACCACAATGGAGAGCTTCCCTGAGTTCTGATGTAGGTGTGAATCCTTTTNTATTATGTCCCAACCCGTGGTATCCTGGTCCTGCTAGCTAGCAGCTGCTTACCCAACAAACAACCATTATAACCACATTGTCTCTGTGTCTAGGAATGTTTGTTGGTGCTTTTGTGTTGTGTTTTATTTTTTGTTTATAATCACTGTGGCAAAATACCTAAGGNAAAACATTCAACTTAAAGGGGTAAATATTTAATTTGTTCATGGCTTCACATGTTTCAGTTCATGACTATCTAACGCTATTGGTTTTAGGCCCATGATAATGCAGAAGTATCATGACAGAAGGACATGGAGAGCGCCTCACCTCATGGTAGCCAGAAAGCAGAGAGAGAAGACAGGCAAGGACTAGGGGCATGACAAACCTTCCAAAGGCAGCCCCCTAGTGACCTACCTCCAACTAGGCCCTACCTAATAGTCCACTCTGTTAAGAATCCAACAACAGAGTAACCCACTAGTGAAATGGATGACCTCATGAGCCAGTCATTGGTCAATAGGCCTGCCAGCTGGACCAAGTCTTCAACATTCAAGCCTTAAAAAAAAAACTCTTAGCCAAATCATACCACCAGAAGTCTGAAATTCTGTTTCCTAAGAGTTCATTTCTTTAGATAATCATTTTGAGAGGCAACTTGAAAGTTACAAAGACCACGAATTTTCAAATCAGATAGATTTAGAGTTGAAGATTAACCATGAAATGTTAGGCTCATGTATACCAACATCTCCTCAAATTCCATACGAGTGAATTAATGCAACCTACTTAAGTGGGCTATTGCATAGGTCAGTAAGAAAGGGCTAACAATGTAGCTGAATGGTAGCATACTTGCCTAGTATGCACAAGACCTTAAGTTTGATGCCCATTGACACACACACACACACACAGACACAAGTGTGCATACACACATACACATACATGCACACACACAGACACAAATGTGCATACACACACACATACATGCACATACACACAGACACGAATGTGCATACACACATACACATACATGCACACACGCACACAGACACACACACAGGAATGATATGTATACATGAGTCTAGCACCCATTAAGCACAAAATGTCAGTTGTCTCTACCCTTTTTCCTCCACTGAAAATTTGTTCCTCTCTCTCTGTCTGTGTGTGTGTGTTTGGGTATATGTGTGTATGTGCACATGTGTGTGTATGTTTGTGTATATGTGTGTGTGTTTGTATATATGTATGTCAGTAAATATATTGACTGATTCTCTGATATACAACTAGCATCTGGTTCCTGAACATTTAAATCTTCTCATCTCCTTTTGATAAACTGATTATTCTGAAATTGGAACTACAGGTACATAATACTGCCAGGTCTGTATCTTCCCTTCCCTGTCTCATACTTACTCTCCCACAGAGTCTAAAAACTAAAGGAGAAAGATGAAAAAGAGACTACTCCCCCATTATCACCGCCATGTCTAAGCTGCCACTGAGAGTCCTAGATGACCCTTAAATCAACATCANAGTCTACCTTTTCCTAATTGGATACATACTTGCAAATTCACCTAGATTGGGAGCTCTATGGACTTTTATTCTCTCTGTAATCAAGATGGTTTGCATAACAATTATAGCTATGAGGAGACATTTGATGTTGCAGCATGCACTATTTGCAGATCTTTTCAATGGAGAATCACTTTTGCAGTTGATGGAAAGGAGGTGAGAGACTTGGTCATTTGCCACAGCTTTTTCATGATAAGCAGCAGGCATCTATGATTATTTCCAAAGAAAGTGAATAGGTTCAAAGTCTTAGATTATTGGACTTTAATTAGGAGTCTACTTCACATACATTTTAAATGTTAATCACTGTTCAGTGAACCAGTGGACTCAGATAGGTCACCCATAACCTACTCCCTCTAGTAGTATCTTCTTGAGATGTAAAGCACTGTGAAGTGGTGGCAGAAGAGCCTATTCCTCTGATGAAAATGACAAAGGATACAAAGTTCAGAGTCATTACTCAGATTCTTCAGATTTGTAAGTCTCGCTACACTTAGCTACTGTGGAACAATCCTTTTCAACATTATGAATATGTATTACTCTCATTGGTTAATAAAAAGCTGACAGGCTGGTAACTGGGCAGGAAGTTAGGCAAGAAGGCCAAACTGAGAATGCTGGGAAGGAGAAGGGCAGAGTCAGGAGTCACCAGCCAGATGAAGAGGAAGCAAGATTAGCATGCTNTACTGAGGAAATGTACCTAGCCATGTGGCTAAACATAGATAAGAATTATGGGTTAATTTAAGTGTAAGAGCTAGTTAGTAATAAGCCTGAGCTACTGACCAAGCATTTATATGTAACATTAAGCCTCTGAGTGGTTATTCAGGAAGTTGCAGGTGGGAGAGAACCCTCCAGTTACACTAGCTGTGTCTTCAAATACTCCTCTCTACAATATATATTTCCTGCAATGAGGAGGTGTGATACATAATACCTACATCTTACATCGATTTTTTAAAGACAATTTAGGAGCCTCTGAATACAGTCTGAGNCATAAAGGCAATACTGAAAATATTTTTCTTTTTCGCTTAAAATTAATCAAAACTGAATTTGAGCAGGACAAGCTACCAGGGTTTTAGGAGAAAAACCCCATTTCCTCTAATCTTAACAGGCTAAGCTTAGCCATCCATTCCAATACTCCAGTTAAAGAGATAAGTGCTGGTAGAAAGTAGAGAAAGAAAATTGAACCAATGAATGCAAGGAAAAGGAATAGCTGAGGGNAGCTAGTAACACCAAGTTTGCTTTGGAGCATTGACCCCAAGCCTTAGTCTAAATAAAAGAAGAATTAGAAGGAAGAGGAATGCATAATTAAACAGAAATGGTCAGAATGTGTTCTAGTGGATCATTGTCTTGAGTTCTGGTTCTGGATGGTGGCCTAAAGTTTTTATAGCTGTCATCATTTGATGGGATCACTCTGGCCTCTANAAGATGATTGTTACTGCTCCCCCATGTCTCCTTACCACAGATAATTATCCTCCTTTGAGGGCTGATCTCCCTTCTTATCAAAGTGTTTGGGAACTCTAGTTTCTAGTTGGATTTCTTGGTCTCCTTCCTCCCTTTTTACACAGCTGCCTGGAAGCCATATATGAGGATGGAACCCAAGCTCCTTTTCAGATACCCACCAGCTTTAGAACTAGATCACTGGATTTTCATAGTTGGAATGGGTTACATCTATTATAATCTTAGTAGTGATGTCATTCATTTTGGAGCCTTGTATAGTCAATTATTGTCTTAATTTTCTCTCTTATTGTTTATAGTCAATATGCATCCAGAAGATCCTGTAGCAATCTCCTTGATCCAGACCTGAAAGCCAACAAAAATGGAGATCCCAAATCCTGTATGCCCCATTTTTAGCCACAAATAGCTATATCTCCTAAATTATTTTTTTCAGCTCAACTCCTAAGGNGATAATGTTAGGTAGATAGACAGGATTAGTGGCCTTAGATGATTCAGAGGATGGACTCCACTTCACTTTTGTCTAGCAACACTAAAAAGGGAACGATAACTATCNATGCTTAAGATTAAAATATATATGAGAAGATGAAGATATCAGAACTTTGTTGAGGCCAATTAAGGGAAAGTTACTTCCTTCTGGTCAAGAATAAGATCTGAGTTCTATTTCTAGCTCTTTTTGGAGACATGACATTCTGATCTACCCTAAANATCGAATATTACATATTCTTGTTTCTTCCCTTAGGATTTAATCCATCTGAGTCATTGCCTGCCCAGGAAACAACTTACTGAGTAGGCTGATTCACCTGGAAGCATGCTAAGGAGATGGGAGGAATAATTATCCCATTAATGAAATATGTGCGTATCCCTTGGAGAAATTCCTCCCTGATGTACTTGCTCTCAGTGTTTCTACCACACAGTACTGCTAACCCTGACCCTTTTTTCTTTTTATTCCCTTTTTTTAAATTCTAACTCAAAAAGGTGACTCTTCTTTTTCATTATCTCCATCTCTTTTTCAGATACCAACCAAAATCCTAAGCATGCTTTCCTTGATGCTCTGGACTTTCTCACTTTTCTCTGAAGACCTTTCCCCACTTTCTACTGTTACTTACCATCATCCATTGCTGAACATGCAAACTCTTTTTTTTNATCCTAACTCAAAAGACATGATTTTCTCTCTTCCCTATCAATCTTCTCCTAGAAGTTACCAAAATTTACAGATTGCCTTCCCTGTTGTTTTCTTTGCAAGCATTAATGCAATTCTCTTTGAACTTCCAAGTCCATTTCTAAATGATTTTATTAACAAGACTAAGAATCCACAAAAGGGAAGCATGATTTCCCTAGTAGGGGTGAGATATCTTAGGATCACTGGGTTTTATACAAGTACTNCTTGAGTACCTGTGGGGAAAGAGACAGACACCCATGAAGACAGAGATGCTACACTTTCTTNTTTTATTTTTCTTTTCTTTATTACTAAGAAATTTTCTATTCATTTTACATACCAACCACAGATCACCCTCTCCTCCCTCCTCCCGCCCCCGAGCCTTCCCCCTCAATCCACTCCCCATTCCCACCTCCTCCAAGGCAAGGCCTCCCGTTAGCAGAGAGGTTAGCAGAGCCTGGTACATTCAGTTGAAGCAGGTTCAAGCCCCTCCTCCTGCACCAAGGCTGTGTAAGGTGTCCCACCATAGGCACTGGGTTTCAAAAAGCCTGCTCATGCACCAAGGATGGATCCTAATCCCACTGCCAGGGGGGCCTCTTAAACAATTCAAGCTAGACAACTGTCTCCCCTATGTAGAAGGCCTAGTCCAGTCCCATGGGAGCTCCACAGCTATTGGTCCACAGTTCATGAGTTCCCTCTAGTTTGGTTTGGTTGTCTCTGTATGTTTCCCCATCATGATCTTGATGTCCCTTGCTCATAGAATCCNTCTTCTCTCTCATCGACTGGACTCCCGGAGCTCGGCCTGGTGCTTGGCTGTGGATCTCTGCATCTNCTTCCATCAGTTNCTAGATGAAGGATCTATGATGACANTTAGGGTATTCACCAATCTGATTACTGGAGTAGGTCAGTTCAGGCACCCTCTCCACTATTGCTAGTAGTCTAAGGTGGGGTCATCCTTGGGGATTCCTGGGAACTTCCCTAGTACCCTGTTTCTCCCTNTTCCCATGATGTCTCCATCTATCATGGTATCTCTTTCCTTACTCTCCTACTTTGTCCCTGTTCCAGCTCTACCATCCCATTCTCTTATGTTCTCATCTCCCATCCCTTACCCTCCATCGCCCCTCCTCACTCCCAGTTTACTCATGGAGATCTCATCTATTTCCCCTTCCCAGGGCAATTACTCTTAGGGTCCTCATTGTTAGCTAGCTTCTCTAGACCTGTGGGCTGTAGTCTGGTTATCCGTTGCTTTATATCTAGTGAGATGTCACACTTTCATCCTGCTTTGTTACATTGTGGGCCCAAATGAAGAGGCAATGCCTTTCAGCAAATGCCACCTATTATAATTATTCCAAAGAATTTCAAACCTAGTCCACAGCCTAATTTTGTCTCTTGGAATGAAAAAATCGAAGACTGGTAAAACAATTGTCTTCTCTTGGATNTAAGTATCAGTTTATATAAAATTATGTCTTTCCTACTTTTCTGATATTAAAATGTATTTTTAAAAATAATATGAACTCCTAGTAGATGGTGGCCATGTATTGTTGTTTCTAATGAGTTCATAGTTAGTAAAAATAATTTTCTTTCTTAACTTCAGAAGGGCATAAAGGGAAAATCCTGGGAAGTGGGTGAAATTCTCTGTTCTGACTGGGCCATCCCTGTCCCAGCATTCATCTGGGAAGAAGCCCTGCTGTCTCATGATTTTTCATTTCTGCATAGGACAATGTTTAAAAGTCAATATTTCTTCATTTCCTGGCTTTTCTTCTGATGAGAAAGGACAAACACTCCCCACCCCACCACGCTAACACACACAGGGTACTTGAAGACAGAAATTATTTTCTCAAAGTGTTTTAATCATGCTCTTGAAGCCACTTCCGTCAGTGGCCTAATCACATAAATCAGAGCAAAAGGTTAAAGATGAAGTTCAGTTGTACCAAATTGCCTGTGAAAGTTTCTAGCAATGGGTTGCTTTGTATTAAAAGATGAAGTCTCTCTGATATCCTCNAGTACTCATAACTGGTCTCTGGATTGTAACTTTTCCTTCCATACAGAAAATGTACACAAATATTTGAATACTCAGTTTGAAGAGAAACATGCTTAATTTTCACCAACATCTCACTCAGACCTAGAGTGGACACAACAGCCACTAAATATCATTTGATACCACAAATGCAAGGAGATAGCATCAAGATTCCGTAAGAGGAAAATAATGGCGTTCTTCTTCTTCTTTGGTCATTAAATATCATCCAGGGCAATTTTCTTTGTGACTCATGATTCCCAGGTACTAACAACATAAATAAAAAATTAGTTGAAATATAATTTATTTAATAAATACAATGTATTGTACCACATTGCAATGGTTCTTAAGCACTTCTGAAAGACTATATATAGCAAGAAGTCCTGGCCCTGAGAAGCAAGAGCCAAAGGGCCCATTTCCCCTTTGGTAAAGCAGCTGAGACAAGTGACCTAATTTGTTGTGTGTCTCACTTTATCTAAACAAATGTGTTATGCCTAAAATTACCCTTTTATCTCTACTCCTTCAACATTTTGCCTTGGTTTGCTGCACACACCTGTAATCCCAGCACTCAGATTCAGGAAGCTGAGGCAGAAGGATAGCTGCATGTTCTAAGCTAGTAGGAGTTACTTAGCAGGACACTGTATAAAATAAACCCCCAAAGAAAAGCATTTACTTTGTGCCTATTAAGTGCCAAATGTGTCACAAATATCATCTCACTTTGTCTTAGTTAGGGTTTTGGTTGTTACTTAGATAGATAGTCTTAGGTTACGTCATGAAACACCATAACCAAAGAGGAAATTGAAGAGGAAAGGNTTTATTTGGTTTACACTTACACACTGTTGTTCATCACCAAAGGAAGTCAGGACAGGAACTCAAGCAGTCAGGAACCTCGAGGCAAGAGCTGATGCAAAGGCCATGAAGGAGTGCTGCTTACTGGCTTGCTCTCCATGGCCTGCTTTTTTTATAGAAACNGGGACCACCAGCCCAGGGATGGCCCCACCCACAACAGGCTGGGCCCTCCCCCACCAATCACTACTTAAGAAAATGCCTTGCAGCTGGATCTTATGGAGGCNTTTTCTCAACTGAGGCTCCTTCCTCTCTGATGACTCTAGCTTGTGTCAAGTTGAAATAAAACCAGCCAGTACACACTTAATCGCTGCTAATATTGTGAGGTAGATACTGTTAATTCATCCCTCTTTAGGCAACTGATTTAAAGAGGTTAAAGTGGGACAGAAGTAGGAAATGAGAAGAGGGTTAGATTTTAACCAACCTGACTAATTCTAAACTTACTTCTACTCTCTGCTAAGTGTTTCTCTTCGCCCAAGAAACAAATAATTAATTCAAAATCATCTGAATAGTACAAAGCATGCACATGCATGCACACACACACACACACACACACACACACACACACCAGGTACACCTCTCAGAGCCCCTTCATTCTTTAAGTAACATGTATCCTTTTGCACACAATGCCTAAACTTGGTTGTCTAACCCAGGAGTAGCTCAGTAGAAGGAATTCGGAGACNGAAAAGGAAGACAGGAAAGCCCCACGTAAGGTACATGAGCATGCTCCAAGAAGGTGAAGTCCTCACAGAAAGGAATGCCTTTGCTATTNGGCAACACTCACCAACGTATTTGAGGCAAACAGCCTGAGCTTCTGTCTGTGGTTTATGAAGTGACTGAGCTGAAGGAAAGGGAGACATGGAAGGGATAGTATCACACCATGAGATACCTTCACATGCTGATAGTNTATTTTCCTTAATAACTGTCAAGATATGGATCTTTATATTACTTTATGAAAAGAAATAGATTCAAAGAGTTGGGATTCAAATTTAGAGATGTCTCTTTATATTGGATTCCAAATCCCTCTGTCATCACTTTTCTGGAATCTTTCTGGTATCTTCAGGGTTAGCTCAATCTCTTTTTTTTTATTATTAATTTTTGGTTAGCATTTAAAGAAAGTTATTCAATTATGGCATTTCCATACATATATATCATCACAGTTCACTCCTGTTCATGCCAAACATCTCTTCCCATCTCCTCTCTCTTCTCATGGTGGTCCCTTTTCTCTTTGCAAGTAATTAATTCAATTTATTTTACTTTAAATTTAAAGAACTCANTGAAGATCATTTAATCCATAAAAGAAATGTGCTAGAACCCAGGTATCAGGTCTCTCATCCAGGCACATAACACTTTTTTTCTTCCCCAAAATAAATGCAGTCACTCTTTCCAAAGGCCAAGGCTCACTCACAGCTTCTGTGACTCACAGTTTATCCTTTTGGGGTTTTTTTTTCTGTTCTTATGTCTTTTATAAGCTATGGTTTCTCTTGTCAGGGGCAACACAATTCACATCTCAGCTCCAAACAGTCAAAAGAGGAAAAATAGGTGTTTTTTGTTTTGTTTTGTTTTTAACTAACACCAAGTCATGCTTTGCAATGTTTTCTCTCTTCCTAAAACCCCTGCATTGGAGATATTGATTGCTGCATTTTACATGAGGGCATGATTTCCAACACAGCCCTTTGAGACCTTGTTCTGAGGTTTTGGTGGAGAAGTGCAGCTCTTGTTGTACCCTGAACCAAAGAATGATCCTGATCTATCAAGGGGAAATCTTCCTCTTTCGTGGAGAGTACAGTTTCAGGAAGGATGTACATGGAGTAGAGCAGCAAGGGAAGGAGGAGACACACACCTAGCCATCCAGATCCTCTGAATGAACCAATGGGATTACAGATGTCTCAGCCAGATCCAGATCACCTCTAGGTCCCCCACATCCACCAACATAGCTTTTGGAGCAGATGTGTTGTCTATATATTTCCTCTTACACAAGAGCTACTCATCTCAGGGATGTAAGCTAGTGTACTCAAATATTTAAATCAAAGCTGTTTGCATTTGGTAAGAAAGACCTTGTTAAAAAAATAGAAGGGGGTGACATGTTTATGCATTCAGTTTCTTAAACTATATGCACCCACTAAACTGCTGTGTGGCATCAGGCCCGTTGCCATTCTGTGACTAGCAGAGCTTCAGTATCAAAATAAAATATAATATCTTCTCATTTGATCTCAATTGAAAAATGAGAACTGTGTTTACCAAAACTTACAGCTAATGATATACACCTCATACTTCGCTGATTTTACACAATGATTTCTTTCATTCTTAGTGGCTTTGAGCAATGAGCTTGCTCATCTGTGCTACATTTCAAATAGTACCCAAATTCCAGCTAATTTATCACATTTTTATTACAAATCAGGACTTGGAGTTAAAACTCCATAAATCAACTCATCTACCCTTCTTAAATTAGTCATCTGAATTCAAAATGGAAGAAAGATCATGGAGCTTTCTTTTCCACCTGGTCTTGCTGACAGAGATTCCTCCCACTGTGATACCATTATTCCCCAACTCACCAGCCCCTTCTGGAGACAAGATGGCCCAGCAAACTCCCCATGTCAGAATCTTGGCTTGGTTTCTCAAGGTATCATTGTCCACATGAGAGAAAGTCCGTTTCTCCCAAGCTCCTAACTTAACAAGCAATGAATATTCATTAAACACCTATGGACCACATGATTAGGCATTATAGATGATCTGAAGATGCAAAGGGGACAGACCTTTGTTCTGGAGAGACTTTAGAGTTATCAGCCAATCCTACTAGATTAAACTGCCTTCAAGTTGATCATTAATTCTCCTACAAAGAAATGAAACTAACTACGTTGTTCTAAAAAGGGGTTCCTATTTAACACAAAGATTCACTGTGCGTTTCCTGAATGGATGCCAGTGTATTAAAAATGTGCACAACTTTTGGGGAAACATATTTGGTTCTTTCACAATAACAAAAATAGTTTGGTGGTTTTTTCTATTGCCTAACAGCAGGAATTAATTTTTATGACATAATCTCTTAATTTGTTTTAGGTTTAAAAAAAAGGAACTTGAAAACAAGCAATTTATTTATTGTGAACTTTTGTTAAATGGCATCTGAAACAGCCAGCCACATTTCCTTTCCTCATGATTTCTCTCTTTATAATATCCCTTTAAAACATTCATTAAAATGTATGTTTGATCCTTAAACTATCAATTTCATGTGACCATTTCCAAAGAAGTTGTAAAAACTACAAAACTATTATCATAATCAATAGGATATCAAGAAACAAAAATAAGATCTAATTACACTTTACTGTAGTCATATGTCCCCTTAATGACATTCATACTTTTCCAGTTACATAATTAAATGCCAAAGGTGTTATCAAAGATACATTTTAAGGTCTAATTAACTGATAATAATTATGGTTGGATGCTACATCTACATGATAATTAGAAAGACATTAGCAGAGAAAGGCTGCTAGTCTGAGAATTACAAAGCTCCTTCCCACCTGTTGCGGCAGAGATGAAGTTCTGTTTCCAAAGCAATAACTTCAGGTTTTCAGGGCAGATGGGAAATAAATGAGGCTTAATGTTCATCTGACATAAAATAAAAATTGTAGCAGAGACTTATTTATTTATTATTTATTCATTGCTGTGCTGGGAATTAAGCCTGGTGTGTCACCACTAAGTCATGTGCTCTACCACTAAGATACACTACTAGTGTTTTAAATTTTAAGCCAGGGTCCTTCTAAGTTGTCCAGATTGACTTTGAATTCACTCTGTAGCTCAGATAGGCCTTGAAATTGCAATGCTCTTGCCTCTGCCTACCACATAATTGATATTTCAGGCCTGTGTCATTAGGCCCAGCCTTTTCATTTTTAATTGTGATATAATATGCATAACATAAACATGTACCACATATACATCTCTAAGTACACACTTCTGTATAATTAGGTGTGTTTACACTGTTGCTTGACTGATCTCTAGAACTTTCCATCTTGAAAAACTTAAACTGTTTGTTTAGTGCCTCTACATTCCCCTTCCTTGACAAACTCCATTTTACTTTCTGTTACTAAGAGTCCAATGACTCTACATCCCTCATACAGTACTCATACAGTACTTGTGGTCTGTGACTAGTTTATTTCATATAACACAGTGACCTCAAAGGTTTATCCACACAGTAGCCTGTGTCTGAATTCCCTTCCTTTTATAGATGTATATATCACATTTTGTTTCTGAATCCATCAGTGAACCTTGAAGTTGTATTGGGAATAATGTATCTTTCAATGGGGGTGCAATTGTACTTTTCTTGATTTCCTACAAGTAGAAATGTTTCTGATCCAAAAACTGGCCTGGTGGAGCCACTGCATCAGCAATGCTGCCTCTTCTACTGATGAGCCAGCTTTATCTGGGTGACTGAGGTGCTTCTCCTGGTAGGGAGTGTCTAATAATTACTGGATCCACAGTGCTTTGTGCAGGGCACTTTTACTTAATGGCCCAGAGACACAGATATTAATCCCTTCCTTTTATATATGAGAAAACTGAGGAGGAAGATCTAATTATTTGCCCTTAATCTCAAAGTCATAAGCTATACAAATGTATTAAAATCTAAACCTTTGGGAGAGCTGTCTCTGACCCATTGCCCAGCAACAACACTTTGGAGAGCAGGTCCTGCACCCAGGGCAGCACGATAGAGCCAACCCTGTTAGCACAGGTGTGGGTGAGCCAGCCCCAAAGTTGTGAGCATGGGAGAGCTGTCCCCATTTCTCATCTGTCTTGTGGCAGCATGGGCTGGAGAAAGAGGCCCTTTCCCTCACCTCCCCCTGCCCATCCATGCCTGAGGCCGGTGGGAGAGCTGGCCCTGAGGTCACAAGAGCAGGAGAGCTGTCCCTGCCCCCACCAGCTGCAACACTTGGAAGAGCAGGCCCTGTACCTTCCCTGGGCAACATAATAAAGCCAACCCAGTTGGTGGAGGGGCAGGTGAGCCAGCCCCAAAGTAGTGAGCAAGGGAGAGCTGTCCCCATTACTCATCTGTCTTGAGACAGCATGGATTAGGGGAGAGTTACTCTCCCCCACCTCTGCCCATCAATGCCTGAGGCAGGTAGGAGAGCTGGCCCTGTGGTCATAAGAATGGGAGTGCTGTCTCTGACCCCCACCAGCTGCAACACTCAGGAAAGCAGTCCCTGCACCTCATCAGGGCAGCACAATAGAGCCAATCCTGTTAGCACAGGTGTGAGTTGAGCCAGCCCCAAAGTTGTGAGCATGTGAGAATAGTCCCCATTACTCAGCTGTCTTGTGGTGGCATGGGTTGGGGAAAGTTGCCTTCAATACCCNACCCATCAATGCCTGAGGTAGGTTGGAGAGCTGGCTCTGAGGTTTCAAGAGTGGGAGAGCTGTCCCTGCCCCCCACCAGCTGCAACACTTGGGAGAGCAGACCCTGAATCTCACCTGGGTAACATAATCGAGCCAACCCTGTTGGCAAAGGTGTCAGTGAGCCCTGAAGTTGTAAGCATGAGAGAGCTACTCATCAGTCATGCGCAGTGTGAGTGGGGGAGAGATGCCCCCCCCCTTACCGTTTCTCCTTACCACCTGCAACAGATGAGACAGCTGACCCTTATCAGCTGCAGCACTCAGAAGAGTGGTCCTTGTACCTAGAAGGAATAACACAATAGAGCTGACCCTGATGGTGTAGGTGTGGGAGAGCAGACCCTGAGGGTGTGAAGGCTGGAGAACTGACCCCATCCCTCTCTCCTTGCTGCAAGAGATGAATTAGCCAAGGCAATACTGGAGAGCTCACCCTAGTGGTGAGGACAGGGAGAACTGGTGGGTGGACCAACCCTGCAACTACCCAGGCCCAAAACTAGGCTTGTGACTTGACCCACCCCAACATCCACCCCATCTACAATCTGCTGGAGCACATGAAGGAACCTGACTTGGAGGCACAAAGCTGCAGGATCTCCACAACACAGGGCAACAACAGGATATCTAAGAAGAGGCCCAGTGAGGGGCCAGCATCGTTAGTGTAATAGAAACCAGAGGCCTGAACTAGACCAATAACTCTTTGCAATGAACACTTGCAAGTAACAATATATGGGAAAGAGGTTTACTGCGTGACTCACTGTGTCACACTGCAGCTTCCATTTAATTTTTTCCCCTTCTTTTTCTTTTCCCTTTCTTCTCTTAAATTTTGTTTTATTTGGGGGAGGGGGTGCAGGGGCGGAGAGTANATTCAAAGGGACAAGGACACNAGATCAAGATACATGATGTAAAAGGCATCTAGAATAAATAAAAAGAAAGAGGAAAAAATAAAATCTNAGCCTTTTTTACTCTAAATACCATGTACCTTTTCCAACCACACAGAGAATTAATGGAACGGCCTTTCCCATTTCACTCACAGGTAGAAATCGCGCCACTTGTTGGGGCTCATTCTGCATAAGATACTTCTGTATGTCATAGGCATTGTCCATTCCCTTAACTACCTTGCTGCTATGTGCCTTCTCCTATCCTAGGTATGATGGAACAATGAATCAGAAGATAAAACCCTAACCATAAANAACTCATAGCCCACCTGGGAGGAAACACAACAGATCTCACAGGAGTGAGATTCCATAAGCACATTAGAGAGGGAGTTGAGGGCCATGGGTTTGATGCCAGTGCCGGCCACCAGTGGGTTGGACTTCCTTTACACCACAGAATTTTGACATTTTATTGCATACTTACAATCAATTGCCAGGTGACTCCAGGCAAAACACGTAAGTCCTCAATCATAAAATCCTGAATGAATATGTACCGAGAAAGATTTGGGGGAATTAAATGCAACATTTCCAAGAGAAACACTGTTTGGTACAATAGATGGTTGCTGNTACTACCATGGAGCTGTGCTGACCACTGATAAAGCCCACGGCAGAGAGGGAAAACGAAGATAATGCATGCCAGAGTGCCTAAGACGTGGTTTCAGGGTTATCCTTCCCTCCTAGACAGAAACAGCTTGGTTCATCATCCTGACTCCTGTGAGAATTAGACCCTGGTCTGCGTCTGAAGTTATTTTCTATCTACAAGAGAAACCTCGGAGGATTTCACAGAAGCCCGGTGGCTCAGTTTCACTGTCATTTGAGTGAGAAGAGGCCTTGGGAATCACAGACATCGCTGCCATGTTCAGCTGCCTCCACCCCACCAGGTTTTCAGAACCAATGTTGTGCATTCCTCCACCCCAGCTGCCACACCACCACCTCTTCTGCATCCAGAACCTTTGGTGCTCTGCAGCTCCAAGTTGAACTTCCCCCAGCATCAACTGTCTGGCAATTTAGAGACAGTTTACATATTCTTCCTCAACCAGAGGTTAGATCTTTCAATAAAGTTTTGTTTCATACCTAATATTTTACAACCATTTTGTCTTATTTTGCCTTTTTTGTTATCGATATATCCTAAAAACTTCANATAACAGAAAAAAAGAAATGAAAAAAATTTAAGTACATAAAATCCCAGCATCTACCTTCAGAAAAACTCTCTGTCTGTCTCTCTGTCTGTCTGTCTGTCTGTCTGTCTCTCTCTCTCTCTCTCTCTCTCTCACACACACACACACACACACACACAGACAAACACACACACTAATGGGACAACACTATGTATTATCATTTTATAATGCTTTCCTCCTCAGCACTCTTCATCTGTAGTGTTGATTGCTAGATGTCTGAGGCCAGTGTGAGCATTGGATCTGGATTTCAGCACTCACCATTCCCCAGACACAGAGTTCTCACATCCAGGTTTCTAAATGGCTATGTTGCTGGAGGAGTACAGCAGAGTCCAGGAGCCTGAGATTGAGGACAATGCAAGGAAAAGTAGCTTTCTGCCTCCTCTCCCAGGCTTCCCCTGTGCCCTCTTCCCTCTCTTGTCANAGACCCCTCCACACAGGATGNGCTGAAACTCCAGCCCTTTGTAGTGAGCTCCCCCTGCCAGGAGTCAGGCATGGTGCAGGCATGGTGCCACTGCAGCAGATGGGCGAGAGAACAGGTAGTCAATGAACAGGAGTACCAGCGTGGATGCTGGANCAGAACCCCCAGGTAAGAATTTATCCTTCAACACTCAAATCAAGACAGACACAGTCAGAATGCTAGCTGAGGGACAAATTCACTCTGGCCCAAGAGGAACAGCTGTCAAGTCTTGAGGAAAAATGCTTCCGCAGAGACGGAAGCATGGCAGTGAGGCCAAGTAGCTCTCTGGTGGGCTCCTCTGAGTTCTACAGAATCCCTCTCCTAGCCAAAACAAGCTTGCTCAGCCCAGCCGGTGCCTGGTAAAGCAGGCTATTAGAATGCAGAGCTGTCCTCTGCAGGCTCTCCTGATACATAAAGAGTCCATAACATTTGGGCTACAGCCCTGACTCATTATTTGCTCTGAAAGTTTATGCAGCCACAAAATTAAATGGGAAAAGCACACTAGGAAGGGTTTGCAACCTACTTAACTCATGCCTGACAGCAGCGAAAGACCACAACGTGGCTGTCAGCTTTGTTACTCCCCTGCTCTCACGTCACACAGACATGAGCGTCTCACACATTCTATGGCTTGCCCCTCCAGCCCAACAGAGGTAAGGAAAACACTTAATCCAGGACCCTGCTGGAGTCTCCTGCTCCAGGCGCCACTTCATGAAAGTCCCTGGACTCCTTTCTACAGGCCTACTGGGTGGGATCTGAAAATCCCCATTCAGACACAGGTTAGATATTTTTAATTATTTTTATTATATTTTTATTTTCATTTATTTTTTGGTTTTTCAAGACAAGGTTTCTTTTCTCTGTACAGCTCTGGTTGTCCTGGAACTCACTCTGTAGAACAGGCTGGCCTCAAAGAGATTTGTCTGTCTCTACCTTCTGAGTGCTTGGATTAAAGGCATAAACCAACTCCTGTGGTGATATTGTGTCCCCCCAATATATTGTGCACCCTATCTGGGGTCAGAGAACAAAACAGCCACTAAATAGACACAGAAACCAGAAAATGGTGGCATACACATCTTTAATCCTATCACTTGGGAGGCAGAGATCCNTCTGGACCTCTGTGAGTTCAAGGACACACTGGAAACAGCCAGGCATGGTGACACACACCTTTAATCCCAGGAAGTGATGGCAGGAAGCAGAAAGGTATATAAGACCTGTGGACCAGGAACTAGAGGCTTTTAAGCTTTTAGGCTTTGAGCAGCAGTTCAGCTGAGATCCATTTAGATGAAGACTCAGAAGCTTTCATTCTGAAGAAACAAGATCAGCTGAGGAGTTGACGAGGTGAGGTTGGCTGTGGCTTATTCTGTCTCTCTGATCTTTCAGAATTTACCACAATATCTGGCTCTGAGTTTTTTATTAATAAGACCATTTAAGATTCATCTACAAACACCACCCAGACAGATTAGATCTTTTAACAAGGTCTTTTCTCTTTGAAACTACAGATCAGGGCTGAGACTGAAGCTCAATTGGCAGAGCACTTCTCTAGCATGAGGGAAGAAGCCCTGGGTTTTATCACCAGCACCATATATATCAAGTGGTGGCATTCACACTCTGGAAAGGAAGTTCAAAGTCATCCTCAGCTACAGACGGCATTGGAGGCCAACCTGGCCTACAATGAGATCCTGTCTCAAATAAGTAAATAAATACTCATGGCACCAAAGCTAGACTCTGCCACTGGTTGTTTTTCTTCATCAGAACAGAGCCTCACTTCTNTGGTCACCTCCACTGCATTTGACCTGCTGGAGCAGAGTTGACAAGCTGCAACAGAATCCCTTTGACCCATGTGCTAATCTGACTCTTGGAATGTTTGCCAGCTCATCCATTATGTCATTATCAGGATCAACTTTTGTTGATGTGTTGATCGCAGAAAAGATCAGAAAGCAATGATTATATGAGAGATGAAGGATTGTAATATTTATTTCTTTTCATCAATGTATTTTCTTGTNATTTGGGGGAAAACTTTCTAAAGAAAAGGTGACAGGGTAGAAGCAGGACAGACTACAGACAGATAAATGATGCCTATTTTAGTTCATGTCATATGAAACTGGGTAGTTTATAAAGAGTGCACATGTGAGCCTGATGGTTCTGGATGCTGGAAAGTTCAAGGTCCAGTCAACAGGAGTTTTATTGTTTGCTGAGGGTCCAAGTTCTGTTGCCAAGATGGGGACTTGGCACTGCATTGTCTGGAGTGGGAGGATGCTGTGCCCTCAAGAAGAAGAGGGCAAAGGAGCATNTAAGCCCTTTTATAAGGCCTCCCATCTAGGTGTCAGGTAGCTTTAATTGCCAAGTTGATATAGCCTAGAATCATTGAGAGGAAAGCCTCTATTGAGGAGCTGTATAGATCAGATTGGTCTGTGGACATGTCTGTGAGAGGTTATCTTGATTATTAATTGATTCAGAAGTGCCTAGCCCACTGAGGATGACACTATCTCTAGACATGTATCCCTGCCTGAGAGCAAGCCAGCTAGCAGCTCCNTGGCTGTACTTCCTTGGCTGTGAGTTTCCTGTTTAGAGGTAATGTTTTGTGGAATAGCTAGCAGTCTTGCCTTGACTTCCTTCTCTGACTTCTATCAATGATGGAATGTAACCTGAATGTGTAAGNCAAATGAATCCTTTCATCCCNTAAGTTGGTTTTGGTCATGGAATTTGTCACAGCAAGAGAAAGGAAACCAGAACACTCCCATTTTCCAGGGGGAAGCCTTGATGACCTAATTANTTCCTAAAAAAGTCCACTCTAAATACCATTACATTGTCTCNGTTTTGATGCTTGAATTTTAGAGGGAACAGAGTCAGCCTTTAGCAATGTTAAAACCAAACCAAGTTTTCCATTTTCTTCTCCAGAACAGAAATAAACTCCCTATCATAACAAGTGCAGACTGAATGTTAGGCCAACTTACCCAATTACTAGTCACCAGACATGAGGAACATCCATGATGAGACAAATTTGTAAGAGAAAGNGGAGAGGGAGCCTGAGGAGCCTAAGAATAGTCAGGCCTGGTGTGAGGAAGGAAGGAAAATTGGGTGGAAGCATTGGCACGTGCAATTTGTTCTGAGAAAAGCTTGGCAGGGCAGACAAGGAGTTCTTGAGCCAAAGTCATCAGGCAATGGAGTCCTGTTTCCCAGGAACTGACCTGGCAATGGCTTTGTAAAGCCTGGGCCTGCTGCTGGAGCTCCTGCAATTAATTACCCTACCTGCAGTCAGAGATTGGAGAGATGAAAGTTCATGTTACTCCAAGGAAAAACTATAAAGGACTTACACATAAAAGTGTGTGACCGAACCCTTCAACTCGGAGGGGAATAAGGTTCTAAGGAGACATACACTGTTTGGAAACAGAACTGACCCCATAGCATATTTTATAAATATAAAAATGGTGTGTGTGTGTCTGTCTGTCTGTGTTATGTATTGTGTATATTTACTTGGCTGTGTGTGCTCATTTGGAGGCCAGAGGTCAACATGAGATGTCTTGTTCTATCACTGTCTACTTTAATTTTTGAGGCAGTGTCTCTCACCAAACTTTGAGCTTNCCATTTGGGGTAGACTGGCTGGCCAANGAAATCCTAGAATCTGCCTATCTCTGCACAGGTGTGCATCAAGATAGTTAGCTTTTAAGCGGGTGCTAATGGCCCAAACTCTAGTNCTCATGCTTGCACAGTAAGTATTTTATCTACAGAGCCAACTCTCCATCCCTGGAAATGGAATTTTAATAATTCACCCTATAGAAAGTTGCCCAATATCCTATCNGTCATTAGAGCCTGTTTTATATTCTAAGCATTGTTGGCTTTCAAGTTTAGATACTCTGACAGTGGTCAAGTACATGAGGTAGAAAGAAAGTTTTAGAGTGAAAATGAACCTCAAATACTGGGATCACTATTTGGAACNAGAGCTAGATTCATCAGTGATAAGATTTCAGGAAGAACTCAAATGAAAACTCTGTCCTTTATTTCTTAGAGACATAACTTCAGGCTAAGGCTGGCTATGAAAGCTCTTTAGTTTAAATCTCTCAGCTTATCAGATAAAATCACTGAAGCATAGGAATAATGAAGTAGCAGTCATTGGACAACTCCTGCAGGAAGGACCACTACCAACAGTATCATGGTTCCACCAAAGTTGTCTTGTGTAGAGGCAGAAAGACTGGCTAGAAGATTGCTGTCACAGGCAAGAGACAAAATATCTTCTCACAGAAAAGTGAGGAGAGTGTAGGCATCACAAAGTTAGACAGAGGTATTTCCAGAAGATTATTAACCCTTCACCAAGAAGAACAGCAAGGGCAGGTAAGGACAGAAGCTAGAGAGAGGTACCATTGAGCAAAACTGGGCTTCCACAGGTTGACATACTGTGTAGCCAACCAGAGAGGGGGCAAAGACTCAGACTGTGTCTCATTAGTAGAGACAAGGCTGGTGTCACCCAAGCCAGCACAACAAAGGAAAGAGAAGGCAAAACAAACAAACAAGTAAAAAAATGAGTCATGATGGGGCTGGAGATGTGGTTGAATTGATAAGGTGCTTATTTAGCAAAACAAGGCACTGGGTTTGATCCTAAGCAAAACAAGGCACTGGGTTTGATCCTAAGCATTGCATAACCAGGCATGGTGGCAAATGCCTGAAATCCCAACACATGAGAGACAGAGCCAAGATACTCAAGTTCTACTTCATCTTCAACTATGTAAGGAGTGTGAAGCCAATTTGCTATAGATTCTGATAGACAGACAGACAGTCAGACAGACAGACAGAGAGACCCAGAGAGAGACATAGATGCAGAGAGAGACACAGAGGATGCAGAAACAGGCAGACAGAGACAGAGGTCCAGAAGACCAAGAGCTGAAGAAGCCAAAGGAGAGGAACAGTCCTGAAAGCAGTGCTCCACCATCAACACTAAATGTCCACAGTAGATTAAGTGTGACCAACAGTTTAGAGAGATCACAGAGGATTGTTCAAGACCAGGCCAGGAGAGCAAATGTGACACTGCACATTGGGAGGATGTAACCTTCAAGGAAGGGGCATCANGAGGAGGAAGTAGGAAAATTGTGTTCTAATTAGTAGGATGTAATAGACCTGACCATGTATGGCCTTTTCAGGGCTAGATTTGCTATTGCCAGGTACTTGAATTTTTGAGTTTCATACTCTCANTTCTGAACTCATTTTTATTCTTGAAATTTAAGTCTGCCTAGTCTTGTCTGTACCCTGTATTCAACGGTACTGAGGACTAAATAGGGTTTGGGGAGCAAGCCTCAACACAACCATTTGTAATAACTTGCTTTAAAGGACAGTGTTGGCTGGAACCAGTTCTCATAATTTTCTTTCTGTTCCTGTGATAAAATACTGACCAAGACCAACTTGGGGAGATGAAAGAGTTCATTTGAATTCCAGGTTACAGTTGATCATTGGGGGAAGCTAAGACAGGAACTCAAGACAGGAATCTGGAAGCAGAAACTGTATCAGAGACCATGAAGGAACACTGCCTGCTGGCATGTTCCTCGTGGTTTACTCTACTTGATTTCTTATACAACCCAGNNATCAGCTAGATTTCTTATTCCTGCCCGGTGGTGCCACCACCCACCCACAGTGGATTAATCCCTCCCTCCCACAGCAATCATTAATCAATAAAGTGCCCCCACAGACATGTCCATAGGTCAATCTGAAGGAAGCAATTCTTCAGTTGAGGTTCCCTCTTCCCAGGTGACTCCAGTGTGTGTAAAATTAACAAAACTAACCAGCATTCTTGTATATGAATATTCATAAAAACTTAATTCATAATTGCCGGAATTGAAAACAGCCAAGATGTCCTTCATTG
>LZPO01108683.1:35346-45594 GCA_001675575.1 Neotoma lepida
TCTCTCTCTCTCTCTCTCTCTCTCTCTCTGCACATATTATAGACAGACATTTGAATTCCCTAGCTCTGAATTGGTATCACAAGTGGAAACAGTTTTAAAAATACTCTTGTTTTGTTCTGTAGTAAATCTGAACTGTAAAGATGCAAAACAGAAACCATTATACTACAAATAAAACCTACACCTGTCTCTGTCTAAAATGCCACAGTTTATTATTGTTATAAGAAAAGGGAAAGGCAGCCCTATAGGTATAAACCTTCACAAAAGAAAAACATCACACTGGCAACTCATTATTTTGGGTTGTTATTCTGTTAGACGATTGCTTCTAGGTGGCAGGCACACACCTATAATGATCACATTAAGGCAGAACCTCATTAATAATAGATGAGATCTGATTATATCCATTCCTGATGCTACTTTAAAAATGTGGCATTTTTTGCAACAAAAATAATAATTTAAACCTTTTTGCTNTTTGTTACAAAAATTATTCTTGGCACCCCTTAGTACCAAGCTGGAGAATATGAGCTGCCTTTGAATCAAAGCTCACTCTCTGACTTGAGGCCTTCCCNGTGCCTTTAAACATTAGGGACTGACATTTCAAAGAAAATGCAGTAACTTTAGACTGAATTTGGTCTTTAGAGATTTTGATAGCTTTTCATTGCTAGGTACAGCCATTTTGGAGTTTTCAATAGGATACGTCAGCTTCTGTGACCACACCAAACCCAAACATTTTGTATTCCCTATCACGCAGCTGGTCCAATGTACTTAGTCTGCAAGAATTGAACAGATGNCCTGTAGAGAATCTCTGCTTTTTTCACAACAAGGGACTTTGTTGTTGATTTCCCTTGCACACTTTTTCTTTAATCCTTCCCCTCTCACCTTTGGGTACCATGGGATGGGATGAGTAATATCACTTTCCCCAAAAGTTCCATTAACCACCTATGGGAAATGGACCATGCAAATTATACTTTACTACTTTTTAATGTGTGTTCACATTTGTGGTGTGCACACATGTGTGTGCAATCCAGAGGTCACTAGCTGGTGTCTCTCTCAGTTATTCTCTACCATTGTTTTTTGACAGAGAGTCTCATTGACNCCGGAGCTCACCAATTCAGCTAGGCTGACTGACTAATGAGCTCCAGAGATCCACCCGTCTCTAACTCCCCAGCACTAAGCATTTACAGACACATGCTGTCACACCCAGCTTCTGTCATTCTGGGATTCACACTCAGGTCCTCATGCTTGCACAGCTAACACTTTACCAACAGAGTCATCTCCACAGCCTNGATTTTATTTCAATTTTGAGGCAACATCTTATTTACTTGTCCTTGTAGGACTCAAATCCCCAGATTGAAGTGATCTTTCTGCTTCAGCCTCCTGAGTGATGGGGCTACAGGAGCCTGCCACATTCCACATCCCAGACACACCTTGTTGAAATGTTTTCTTAAAGATCCTGGCATGGAAATTGGAAGACTGTGTTGGATATCTGAACCAGTCCAATAGATTCACAAGTACCATCATAAAGGAAGAAGGTGAAGTGATGGGAGAGGACACTGGAGCAAGTCATTTTGAACATGCAAGAAGGAACCACAGCCAAGCATTAGTCAGCCATTGGAAGCTGCAAACAGCAGAGAAACAAATTCTCCCTCAAGACTTCCATACATGAGCACACATTCCTACATTTTTACATTAGTGACATAAAATTAATTTAAGTTTTCTGACCTCCAGAAGTATACAGGAATGAATTTATGTTNTTTTAGCAGAGGAGCACAGCTAATTGTATACCTTTAACCAAAGGCCTGCCCTNCTCTATTCGGGAGGGATGCATAGGAACAGTAAGGGAGGAAGGGACAGTTGCTTAGCCAGCCAGATCAGCCACATCAACCCTGGCGACCAACGGGGTAACAGATGTCACAACTAGATTGCGCTCACATCTGAATTTATGTTGTTTTAAACCAACAAGCCATTTATTATCATTTGTTACAGCCACAACTGGAAACCAATGCACCTTATATTCTTTGCTCTCAATGTATATCAGCCTTAATTCTTCTTTGTTTGGAAAGAAACATTATATGGGGTGAAGGAAAAGGAGAAGAAACATCAAAGGTTATTTTAATCTATGTGAGCTTGAACACANTAACATGTAAACAATGGAAATCATAATTTTCTTACGAAGATAATACTTGTCTATTTTTAAAAAGTTGAAAGGCATAGACAGAACAAACAGCAATTGTTGACATCCTACTGTTTTTTTTCCCCTGCTAGTCTTCTATGTGGATTTTTATTTGTTCTAAAATTTGCTGCTGAGATAACGGAAATCACAGTAGACAGTTATTTATTGCCCATTTTGTAGATAAGGAATGTGATGACAGAAATAGAAGCAATTTTGTTCAGACACACTGCTCATGGGGAAAACTTGATCCCACCTGGGTGTGTCTCAGAACAAACTTCTTCTGACCGCCTCCCACTGTGAAGCTAGTGAGTGAGAACACTGGTGGGGCAGAAGCTTAAGACTCAGTCGATGCTGGATGCTACCCCACAGAACCAGATGCTTTCGGTGAAGGACTAATGAAGAAGAACCTTCTTTTTTCCTAAAGTGACTCTACTCCTAACAGGCCAGAGAGGCCAGGAAGACATTAGATTGATGTTATTGAGATGCACAAATTAATGTCTCCTTTCATATCAACAGCAAAACTACTTTATTGCTAGAGCCAAAGGGAGGGAGGATGTTTTTCTGAACCATCATGGAATCCCCAGATAAAGGCTTTTACACACATGCTTCTTATTTACTGTGTTACTTCTATTCCATTTTGTTCCATTTGTGTGTACTTGCTTTGTCTTTTTTATTTTAGTTTTACTTCTGTGTACTTGTGTATGTGCATGTGTGTGGTGTATGTGTGGAGGCCATCGGTTGACACTATGGTGTNTTTTCTCAATCATTTCTCCACCATATTTTGTGAGACAGGGGCTTTTACTGAGCCTGAAAGTCACTATTTCAGCTAAATGAGCTGTCCAGCAAGCTCCCAGGATCCGCCTGTGTCCTTCCCCTCAGTGCTAGCACTGTGCCTGGCTTTTATGTGGATTCTAGGGATCTGAACTTATGTCTTTGTGCTTGCAAAGCAAGCACCTAAGCCACTTAACCAGCTCTCCAGTCTTTTCTTTTCAAAGCAAACTTCAAAGGGAGAAAGGAAGTTTTTCAAGCCCTTATAAAAAGATAGAAAGTTTGATTACCAGGTTCTCACATTTTGCATATTGGTTTCATTCATAGGCTTCTTTTTTATTATTATTCATTAAAGATTTCTATTTGTGTCAGACAATTGGGAATTGCTTGCATTTAACAGTTTAATGCCTGTGCACTCAGTGATACAGAGAAATTAACGTGAATGAAAATAGATATTATGCCCAGTAGGAAAGCGCTCCAGCCCGTAACCCTCATCTAATTCACTGCCTAAGCCAGAGAGCAGAACTTCTAATGTGGTATAATTTCCTCTTCATAAGGTGCAAAATGCAGCCTCTGTTAATGGTCAATTTGAAGTATGTTTCATAAAGAGAAAGAGCATCTGTATCTAGGAAGGTACTTGGGAAGCTGGTGTCCTCTGTATGGATTCTGGCTGGGACATTCATCCTGAAGGCAATTTGGAGAAAGAGACAATAGGCAATAAAGCTAAATCATTCCAGAGACATCAGAGGGCTCTCTTCTGTGTCCGGGCAGTGGAGCTGGGCTGTGGCCAAGGCCTTTCTCTCTGCTCAGAATATAATACACACACACACACACACACACACACACACACACACACACACACACATCCCTTCAAGGTCATTCTTCCTAGTAGAGCAGAAAAGCAGAAGGAGCTGGGCTGANGTGAGATCACTGAGCACCTTTGCACAGGAAGTCTATGGCCTCTTACTTTTTATACTGTTCTCTATGCCACATCCCTAGTCTTCATACTCCCAGAGTTAAGGTTGTAGCAGCTCTAGGATAATAGAACTACATGTCTGCAATACTTGAGGGAATTTGCTTGCATTTATGTTAGGGCTCATATAACCAGAGTGAAAATACATACCCCCCTGCAAAAAAAAAAAGAAGACGAAAAATCATTGTCTCTGAAAGTGTANTTANTATATACATTCTTTGCAATTGTCCTCATCTTCTTCAATAGACACCTACTCATTTTATAGTTAGAGAAATACTTTATGAAATATAGGAGGATCCCAAACACCNATACACATAAAATAAAATAATCTTTGAAATAATAAAAATAGTAATTATTTTAAAAGGTTCTGATCAACTGGTCAATCGTGCATATATTTCACCCAGTAGGCTCTGANTTCTGTTAGGACTACAAAGATAAATAAGGTTCTCTCCAGGGGCTAGAGTAATGGCTCAGCCTGTAAGAGCACTTGCTGCTCTACCAAGGACTCAGGTTCAGTTCCCAGCATCCACATGGTAGTTCACAACCTCCTATAACTCTAGTTCCATGTGATCTGCCACCCTCTTCTGGCCTCTGTAGGCACTGCATGCAAGTGGTATACATATATGCATGAAACAAAATACTCATATTCATAAAAAAATAATAAATTTTTAAAATAGGACTCTGTTCTTATCTCAAATGAATATTAAGTCAAAATATAAATACATATTAATTTATTCTAAATGTTTTGCGTGTTTACTCTAGGCTAAATAGTATTCTTCACATTTTCCTCATTCTTTTCTTGTCCTTTTGTATTGTCAATCAGATGACCTGTAGTTATTTTGGTGATCTTTGGGAAATGAAAAATAGAAAAAGAAAATTATGTTTTGGGGGGATGAAATTGTCTTTGTTTCACTTCTAAAATGTTAGTCACAGACCAAATAGTATGAGAGGTTGAATGCCTAGCTTGAGTGGCAAAGGCTGAGTACACAAGGTCAGTGAAGACAGCCATCATGCTCGGAATCAACCCCACTGAAGAGAGAGCTAGAAGAGAAGTTCCACATGGCGGAAAGGAGAAACACAGGTACATAATCAGCACTGTAGGAATCCACCGCACACAACTCTCTTCAGCAGGAAAGAGAGTGGTTTTTCCCCTTTGCTGTACACAGGGTCTCTGATCCTTCAGTTAAGAACTGTAGTTACTCAGCGATACGTCACAGTTGAAGCAAACACTGCTCTTTAATGCAGAACCCATCNCTCGTTCATCTTTGCATTGTTTTCCCTCATGAACACAGCTCACAAGACAATTCTTCATCAACAAAGATGGAAAGTCGCAGATCAGTAAATCCAATGACATCCCCAGAAGTGGCCAAGCTAAACAGAAGCTCTGAAATCTCATCTCCAGTCATCTCTTCCTAATGAGAGCATCGGAGTAGGCAGTGCAATAAACCCTGGGAAACATTAGCCACAAGAAGTGTTCTTAGATGCACACAGCATGTAAACAAGGCCCACTCATCTGGGATGGCATTGATTTCTTCTTGTTTGAAGTATCAGGATGACTTTGAAAGCTGTCTTACTGCCGTGATTTTGCAGAAGGTTAGTCACTTCACACTGAGAACGTTTTCCTGAGTGACCAATTAGACAACGTGTCACTTTAATGTGAATCAATTATTTCCACTCTGGAGGTGGTTCTCTATATACAGGAAGCAATCTGTAAGATCAGAGAAATTCAGCTTTCACTCAGGAACCTCTTTTCCCTAATACCTAAGACCTGCTAGACCTGCAGGATAAATAGATCCCATTTTTTTTTAACCCAGCCAATCTACCATGGCCCTGAGCAATACCCATAAATCCACCTATAATTTATTCAGGACTTTCAGGGCACTCTGTTGAACCAGTTCACACAGACAGCATGCTTTGTTTCTTTTCTTTAAAAAAAAAATGGTCCTATCACTGAAAATGAGAAAATACAAGTCAAGGCCATAGTATGTTTAGAGTGACTGAATTTAAATGTTTCTGAATTAGAATCCCAAGTTATCTTGGTGATGACAGAGCAAAATGTTCCTCATTCAGCAGCAATTGATGGTGTATATGTCTATGGACAATTCCCAAAGACAGGCGAATATANTTTCACCTATAACTCTCCCTGTATCAGAGGAACCTGGAACTTCTACAGTAAAATTAGAAACAATAAACACTCAGGTTTTCTGGATGACTGCATCCTCTTGTTGGCTTTTCAAGCATCTTTAGTCCTTAAAGAAACGCTGCATATGCATCCCAGGTGAGAACAACACACTGTTAATGTGGTATTCCAAGTCCATGCTCAGTACATTTACCCAGGGCCAGTGGAGGAAAGAGGAATAATGCATAGATTCTTTTCTTTTGTTTTGTTTTGCTTTGATTTTTGAGACAGGGTTTCATTATGTAGCTCTGGCTTTCCTGGAACTCACTGTGCAGACCAGGTTGGCCTCAAACTCACAGAGATCTGCTAGCTTCTGCCTCCTGAGTGCTCGGATTAAAAGTGTGCCACCACACCTGGCCTGATGCATAGATTTCTTAAAGGGAATATGAAGAAGAAAACAATGAGACACATAGCATTACCAGAAAGTTCTTACCCAGGACCTTATTAAATGGGAAAAGTGGCTGCTATGGTCTGAATGTATACTCAACATTCATGTGTTAGAACTTTGAGTCCCGTTGCAACTGTGTGGAGAGATGGCACAGTTAAGAGGTAAGAAGTTTGTGAGGGTTCTATCCTTCTGAGTGGGTTAAAGTTGTTCTTGCAAGANTGTGTCAGTTGTCACAGAAGTAAGCTCCTGATAAAAAGATGAGATCAGGCCTGGGAATGTAGCTCAGTGATAAAAGGTACATGCTCTCCATTTATAAGGCTGTGCATTCAATAACTCGCATCTGAAGAAAAAAAAAAGATATCATCCCTATTCCCTCTCCTCTTTCCACCTTTGACCATGTGAGAGCATAGAAGGAAAACTCTCACCAGAGCCCATGGCACTGGACTTCCATGCTGTGAAAAGTTGTGTGTGTGTGTGTGTGTGTGTGTGTGTGTGCGCACGCGCGCGTACAGTACATTACTAGGGATTGAACCTAGCTAGGACACAAGACATGCTAGTCAAGTGCTATGCCAGCTATATCCTCAGACGTTTTTGTACTTTTTATTTTGAGATAAAGTCTCATTAAGTTGACAGACTATCTTAGAACTCATCTGGAGTCCAGGCAAACCTTGAACGTATGATCTTTCCCCAAATCCCCGTGTGGCTGAGATCACAGACTGGCACCACTGGTTCATCTAGTTCTAAAAATTAACTACTGTGTGAGATTCTGTAATGTAAATAAGCAAGTTGGCTAAGACANTGGAAAAACAAGACTAGTAAGAGTGTGAGCCTTCAATGGCATATTCTGATATTCTCTGAGACATCAAAGTCAGAATTAGACAGGCTCCTCACATTTAAAGTCAACCTATTATAAGCTAAGCACTGTGTTGGCCAATATGGCTTCCATTACGACAACACACAAAGGGTTCAGACTTAAGAGGAAGGAAGCTGAGCCAGAGAATGTGACCAGTACTGAGATGTCAAGTGTTAGCAATCAGATGTGTCTAGAACTGACTGTTACTTTAGAGAAGCCAATGAAACTAGGAAAGGGAACTATTCCATGAGTACCATCAAGGCAAGCAGCAAGTTCATCAAGATCTTCTCCCAGTGTACTCCCATGGAACAATACCCATCACCCTGAAGGTCAGCACTAAGCAGTCCCATAAACTTAAGAATTAGTTTGTCAGAATCCTGACAATGAACTGATCACGTTAAACAAGCTAAGGAAACTAATGGGCAAGGCCAGAAAAAGAGGTATTTTCTCACAATGAGAAATCAGTTTGAAAAGGAGGAGGAAGGGGATGCTGAACTCCATTTAATCACTATTTTATGACCCTATACAAAGAATTTCACAGATGGTTAGTTAGAATGTACTTAAAAACAAGTAATTGGAAAAAGCCAATTNAAGTTTGGTTGAATAATAAAAAAGACGAAATTGACTTATATAACTCAAAAGATCAGTTGTAGGGAGGCTTGAGGCAAGACTTGATCCAGCATCATNAAGAAGAAAATTTCTATCCTCTATTTTTCCATTGCATCGGCACCCTCCTACTTTTGTGGCTAGAATTCAGTAAGAGGAGTAAGGCTCCTGCCTAATCGCCAAATAAAAGTCCTAAACTTTAGTTTGATTGGACCAACTTAAGTACATATCTGCTGTCCTACTTTCATCTCTGTCATTGTGATTAAATGCCCTGTCAAATAGAAACCTAAGGAAGAAAGGGCTTATTCTAGCTCACAATTCCATATTACATTTTATTACTGCAGAGAAACCAAGGCTGCAGAAACTTGAAACAGTCACATCACATTCAGTCAAGACCAGAGAGAAATGAACGCATGCATGTTTCTAGTGCTTACCTTACTGTCTACACTCATACACTCCGNCACCCAGAAACCAGAAATCCAGAGAATGAAACCCCCCCAGTGGGCTGGGTCTTCCCACATCAGTGAACATTATCAAAGCAACCCCGCTAGGCCAACCTGATCTGAACAATACCTCCTTGAGACTCCTTTCCAGGTGATTCAAGGTTGTGTCAGGTTGACTGTTAAATTAGCAACCACACCTGCCCATGAACTAATCATTATAGCCCGAGGATTGGGTTAGACACTGAGTCAACATTCATCTATAAATTGGTCATTGTGACAAAATATAGATGGTTATGGAAAGTGGTTTATAGCTTATCTCTGGAGTTAAGGAATTGTATTACCCTTCAAACCTCAATGCAACACTCTGTAGCATAAAACAAGATGGGATGGAAGCTTGGAAATAGCTAGCTGCATGTAAGTTAGAAAAGCATACCATAAACAGAGGGTTGCTTTATTATTGTGGAATCAGAACAAAGCAAGGCACACATACAAATGCTTGCATGGCATTAAGATAAATAGCCGGATTCACCCAACACTCAGCATGGATTTTCTTGCTCAGTCAGGGTACTAGATAACTTTTTTGTGTATTCTTGTTTATTTACTTTTCTTTTATTATGTACATTCATTATATAAAATAAGGGGTTCATTATGACATTCTCAAACATATATTTTATATTTTGATCATATCCACACCCCATTTAGGTTAAATGAACATACAACAGATAACTGGCACCCCATGTTTACTGTGGCACTATTCATAACAGACAAGTTAAGGAATCAGCCTCAGTGTCCATCAACAGATGAATAGATGAGAAAACTTGGACCATATATACAAAGTGAAATTTTTTTTAAACCATATAGAAGAATGAAGTTATGTCATTTGTAGGAAAATAGATGGAACTGGTAATCTTCATGAGAACTGAAGTAGTCTCCCTTGCCCTTTCACATCTTTAAAACATTATTTATGTATCTTTTTAGATTGTGCATATGAGTAAAAGTGTGATGCTTGTCTTCCTGAGCTTGGCTGGTTATGTGTTGTATGCTGACTCACATTCTTTCAGATATATATCCTAGAGTGGGATAGCTGANACACATGGCAGTTCTGATTTTAGTTTTCTGAGAAACATTCACACTGACTTCCATCACGTCTGCTCTAACTTTTTTCGTGCAACATATTTTGATCATATTCTTTTCCCACCCTCAACACCTCCCAATTATTTCTATCTCCCTAACCCCCCAACCTTCNTGTTCTTTCTCTCTTAAAAAGCAAAACAAAACCAAAAAGCACACGCCCATAAAAACAAACAAACAACAACAACAAAAATACCATCATCTGTATTTTGTGTTGGCCANTTCCTGAGAATTAGGCCTGCCATGGAGTGTAGTTGACATGTCCAGTGTCATTCCATCAAAGAAAACTGGTTTGATTTTTTTCCTTCTCCNATCAGCTATCAATTGCAAATAGCTTCTTGTAGGGTTGAGACTTCGTATCCACTTCCCATTATTCGTGCTGGGGTTTTTGTCTGGCTTGAAGGTCTGTGTGTGCTGTCACATTCTCTGTGAGTTTACACCTGTGTCAGCCCTGTTGTGTCTGAAAGATGCATTGTCCTTGGAGTCATCACCGTATCTGGCTCTTTCAACTTTTCCACCTCCACTTCTGCATAAATCCCTGAGCCTTGAGGGGAGGGANGTGATAAAGACATCCCATCAGGGGCTGAGTCCCCCTGTACACATCATCCAGTTGTAGGTCTCTGTGTTAAATCCCATCTACTTCAAGAAGAAGCTTCTCTGATAAGGCCTGAGCAATGCACTGATCTATGGATATAGTAATATGTTATCAGGGATCATTTTATTTCTATGTTTCTTTA
>LZPO01108684.1:0-11749 GCA_001675575.1 Neotoma lepida
AAAGACATCTTTAACTCCTCCAACTATGTCCCTGATGTTAGAAATGCAAGAATAAAACAGAAAAGTACTGTTTCCACAAGAGTACTGTTTCTAGAAATTCTCAAGAATTTCTTTAAGGAATTAAGAAGCAGTAAGTATCTTCAAAGGATGCCACATCTAAATGGATGAAGCTTCTAAAAATATCTGTGAAGGTTAAACATTTCAGTCTTCTCCAAGTGAACACACACAGGGGTCTTACCATATCCCCCATCATCTCTGCCTTGATGATCTTGGCCCCCAACTTGTTCTTTTCATCAATATTCAAGATATAGGTGGACTCTGCCTCTGGACTGCAGGTGAAACAGGACAAGAGAAGAGCATATGTCATAAATCAAAATCACGCATAATCTTAACTGACCTCAGTAGAGCATTCAGCACTAATAGGAGATCACAAATTTTAACACATAAGAATTAAGTTCAGCAGTCTAGGGTGAATTACACTTCAAGATTCTGTTACAAAGACAGGAATGGCCTATTACAGTTACAATAATAACTGAAGAGAATACTGTTCACTGTAAGGTAAATAATATACAATTTAACATCTTCATTTTTTAAATACTCAGCCAATGTACTAGTGCGCACCTGTAATCCCAACACCCAGTGGACCAAACCTGGAAGCTGCCATGAGTTAAAAGCCAGCTTGAGCATGATGAATTTTAGGCCAGTCTGGGCTACATTGAAAGACCCTGTCTCAGAAACAAATAAATAAAATCTATACTCATTTCAAAAAGGAAAGAAACAAAAGCACTGTCAGACCACAATTTTCTATATCTTAAGAAATTCTGTATTCAATATGATGAATTACTCATCATCTTAAAACTATAATCTTAGGATAGTATATTTAGCCACATTCAACAAATAAAAGCAACAATCATGTGTTCTTTTGTAACGTTGGTTCATAATTAATTAGAAACAAAAATAATTTAAAATTGAGATCATGTGCCAAAGTCAGGGAAGCCTCACATAAGAGAAAATTTCAGTCAACGTCAGATAACCCTAGCTTAACTGCCTTAAGAGTCTTAGGAGTCAAGGCTACAGAACAAGAGCCTGGAGGAGTCCTGAGCAGAGAATAGTAACAATCTCACAAGTCCAAAGTAGTCCCAGTTCCTGGGACAGACTGCCAAGAGAAAGCTATACTATGAGAGAATTCCCTCAGGGCTGCCCTGGAGTATTCAGCAAAGTAATACCTGTAGTCAGTGAAACAATTCCCTCACATAAAGAAATGTTATAAGGAATTCTGGTAATAGTGTCTGGTCCCATTAGCCACACAGCAAAGTTGCATAAGTGAGAAAATACTGGGTAGAATGCTTAAGAAATAATATGTTGTATACACTAAAATGCTACTTGGAAACCCCCCAAAAGAAGTTAATTAAGAGTCAAAAGTAGTAACTGGCTTCCCATTAATTACATTCCAAAACAAAATATAAGAATATTTAAATACATGATATATTTGAATGAAAATGTTCTTATGAAACTGATCAATTCATGACAAATACATGCCAATAAAAAATAGGAGAAATGCAGCATTCAACTAGTAAATATCATTATATCTAGTATCCAAATATTATCAGATATGCAAGTAGAAAAGTGTAACTCATATTTTGAAGAAAATCCTATTAATCAAAAGCCATCCAGAACTGACACAGATATAAGAATAAGCATATTCAGTTATTAAAAAATGTATCCCATCTATTCAAAAAGAGATAATAAGGGTATTGAAAAGCCACTTTAGCCAGGCTTGGTGGTGCACATCTAAAGTCAGAAGGATAAGGCAAGATGATAGAGTGTTCAAGGCTAGCTTGGCCTGTGTCAGCCTAAGACCTTATCTCTAAAGACACAAGAACAAAATAAAAAGATGTAAATTGAACTTCTACTCAGGAAAACTACAACCCAGAGATTAAAAACACCACATTGAATAAGGTTTTTAAAAAATCAAATTACTAAAGGACCAGTGCACTATACAAAATAAAACAACAACAAAAAAAAAGAAAAAGAAAAAGAAATTCAGAAGGCTGCAAGGCAATTTTAAAGTTCTCTATCATATGGGGAGTCCCTCAAAGAAGGGAATGAAAATAAACAAAGGCTCAAATTCCCAAACTTTATTGAAAATGAAGAAGCAGCTCAAGGAAGTTGAAGCACGCAGATAAATGGGACAACAGAAAAAAAGAAAAGAAAAATTGAAGATTATTTTAATGTAATCCAGCATCCCACCCACCAAAGCATATGAAATTTAAAAATGATTTGAAAAAGATCTGAGGATTTTTAGCATTAATATCATACATTTGATCTCATATGATAATCATACTCAAAATACAGGCTTATTAAAAGTAAATAAAATTACCTTCAAGATACACACACACACACACACACACACACACACACACGTACCAGGTATTTATGGGACAAAATGTATTTCCTGTACAGACATGGATTTCCCAAGGTATCTTATGATAGATATGCAGGTGTAAATACTCCAAAGTAAAAAAATAAAAATAAAAATCCAAAACACTAAAAAGGCCCCAAACATTTGAGGTAAGGGATACTGAGCATATATACCATTAACATTACCTAAATACTTGGATTAAAAAGCAGATATATCCTATAGATTTTTTTGATTAACAAACAAAGTTCTGTAAATATAAGATACAAATGTGTTATATGTAAAAGAAAGATACACTGTGTCAACAGTAGTCAAAGAAAGTTGAAGTATTTATGCTAATATGAGACAAATTACTGTACAATACAAAGATACTATACTATCCTGAACAAAGAGGGTCATTTCATAAGAAAAAAATGGGCAGAGCTCTCAAAGTACATAGGAATCCCTATGTTTGTGTATCTAATAAGGAAGCTTCAAAAAATAAAAACTGTGGGCTATAGCTACTCACCAGGTTAAAAAGCATGCCCATTGTCAAGTGTTTGAAGGTAAATAGGGAAATGATGCTTCCATAATTCTGTTGTTAGTAACATAAAATGACATGGCAATTCTAGGAAACAGTCTTACATTTTCTTAATATTTAAAGTGCAAGTACTGTATGATCCAATGATTCATCTCTTGGAATTAGGCTATAGAAAAGAAAGCATATGCATATGAGTGCACAGAAAAGCTTTGTTGCTAATGGTCAAAAATAGGAAACAATCTAAGTCCACCAACAGTGAATAAAGAAACAGACTGTGGTTTCTTACCCATCAGTCAAAAGGAATGAACTACTAATATGCACAAGAACCTGAATGAAGCTAAAAACAACTATGCTCAGTTAGAGAAGCCAGACCCCTCAAAAATACACAGTCTATTTCCCACTTACATAAAATGTGACTGTGGCGCAAGGAAGCAGGTAGGTCTGGAAATAGAGAGTTAGAGAAGTGGAGGGTAATGGCAAGAGCAGGGGGATTATAAAAATTCACAAGGAAACTTGCAGAGGCTATATTTCACAAGATAAACATACACATATTCCAAAATTTACAAGTTGTGTAGAGTAGTTTATCATGCGTCAATTACACCTCATAATGCTTTTAAATTTTCCCAAAGGGGAGCAACAAAGAAAAGGTAAGGCAAAGCATAACTTCAGAACCATCAGAATAAAGGTTTTATCTAGTGAACATGGGCAGATCTAGATTTACGGAAATGTCACAGTAAAACCTATCTTTTGGCACAACGGATACATGCTAATTAAAAAAACATATCTTTCATATGCTAGTTTCCTGGATTCCATGGTTTTATCATACTTCATTGAAATTAAGATATTATTTTGTTTACATAGCTTCTGAGCAAATAACAAAACATAAACAACCTCTCACAGAGAGAGAGAGAAAGAGAGAGAGAGAGAGAGAGAGAGAGAGAGAGAGAGCGCAACAGAGTGAGCACAAGCTAATGACTATGTGTGGTATTAAAAATTATATCTGATTTCTCTGTCATAAAAAAGACAATTTAACAGACACCATTTGAGTTTTATTTTTAAAGACATTACATTATCCTTTGCTATAGAAATCATTTTGTCTTATAGTAGGTGAACACAAAGAGTAAAAGTCTGGGGCTTAAATTTAAAAGTATAAATATTAGAAGTAAAGCAATCATGAGGAAGAAATTTTTCCTTCCCTGTATGTTCTTTTGAGTCTATATTTTAAAGAGCAACTAAAACAAACAGCAGGGCACTGCATTCATATGATCAGGAGAATATTATAACTGTTTTTTTGCCTCTGTGGGTTGTTACTGCTTGTACCACCATACTCTTTTGTATGAAAAATTTCTCAAATTAAGTAATACATCAATTTTATTGTATTATAAATGTAATTTATTTGACTTTCAGCAACCCAGTTCTAATTCTATAAATTTTTACTTCCTACTCAACACAACTTTCTCAATTTGTATTATTTCCCATTCACTTAAATTCCTGCTTTGAAAATGTACTGTTCTTGTCCTTTAGAAAGAAGCTAAAGACACTAGTTAAATTTCTGCAGGAATATATAATACAAAGTAGAGAACCACAGCTTAAAGCCCCCTAAAGACAATCTAATGCAAATAGAGAACCACAGTTCACACCCCTCCTGAGAACAATCTAATGCAAGTAGAGAACCACAGTTCACACCCCTCCTAAGGACAACCTAATGCAAGTAAACAACCACAGTTCACATACCTCCTAAGGACTGTCATTTATGTTCCCAAGAAATGCACCTACTCCTCCGTCTGCTTCTCACATGCCTCTGCTCCCTCCATGAGAAATTGCTTGCTTTCCTTTGGCTCTGTCTGGTCTACTTCTCCTCCTAAGTACTTAATATCTCATTAGATTTTCCTATCCAAAAATATATGTCCAAATCTATTTCAATCTCAAAATTACCAGATAAGAAAATAATGAGCTGAGGGAAATGAATGATTCCCAAATCCTTACCTGTTAGCCCAACAGAAGCTTACTAAAATCCAGATATGGGACAATTCTACACAAGCTGTCAATGAAAAAGATATCTTGTAACCAAGCTTAAATTGGACAGTATCAGGAACTAGGGAGGTCCAGCCCCTCAGTAGTCCCCTCCCAGGGTCCAGAAAGAATCTACAACCAGCTGATAATTTAATCTTTGATGAAATGAAATGAATCTATGTACATGAAACTCCTTAGTCCACACACTTTATTCTTCTGATAAGTTCTCTCTCTACATAGCTTCTATTCTGCTCTCATTGCCCATCTAGGTTCTCATCCATCTAGTTCTTTTCTATCTTAGCTCCTCTCTCATCTCCTTCTTTCTCATCTTGTTCTTACCCATCTAGTACTTCCCCCATCTGGCTCTTCCTCATCCTCCATCTTGTCCTCAAGTTCTCTCTCTAGTTCTCTAATGAAAATCTTCAAAATCCTCCCTAAGTCTCTGAGGTTTACAGTTCTATACNCATGCAATAGCAGTGCTCTAGCTAAGGCAAGGTCACCAGGATTGGATTCTTACAGAGTCATAAAGGCAGGTAAGAATTTTCCTCAGGCAGTGACCATCAGGCTTTCTTTTACAACACAAAAGGGGAATAGTAAAGGAGGAGGTCAACTCAGAGCTAATAACCAGTTGGTATATCAAGAAGGGAATTTACGTGTTCAATCTACATTCCTAGAAGTGGTTACGTAAGAAGTTAGGGGTCTCTTAGTAAGGTTGTAAGAAAGGAGGATCTCACCTTAAACTGCACAAGAAATAAAGCTATCTGCCTGACCTAGGAAACAGGCATTTCCACAAGGGTGTTACCTTAGTTCAGGAGATCATTTGGCCTTGGATGCTTAAGTCTGTTCTTAGAGAGTACAGAGGTATTTCTGATAAGATACCTTTGTCCCTCCAGGGATGGTCCTGGCCAGNTGCTGCTAATGACAATAATTACAAGGAGGCTTGAACTGGTGTTCTTGCTATGTATAGGACAGCACAGAAGGTTATCTAAATATTCCATTAGTAGAGGGGAAAAGGTGCCCATTAAATGATGGAAAAGCTACAATAGCACACGAGAAACTCATAGCAGGAAACGGCTAATAATCAAAAGCCAAATATCACCAAGGCTCCTTAAGCCTCGGCTTTACCTTTGGAAGGTCCTTAGCTTCTTCCAGGTATAGCTTTGTCATAATCAGCTGAAATCGTACTTTATATATTTTGCGGCTTGTAGCAGGACAGGATGAGAATAAAGGACAGAAGCCATTCATCAAGGCTTCCTCTAAGGAAAGAGATTAACTACATCTCAAATGTCAATGTAGAAATAAGCTCATGCTTATTTCAATAAATAAAGGAAACACCTGAAAACAACTAATCAATCCTGATTTTCTACTATAAGCTATTCATGGGATGTGACACCCTCTTCTGACTTCTGCAGGCTCCTGTACATACATGGTACACAAACATACGATCAGGTGCACATACATAAACTCTTCAGGAACACATACATACACACAAAATAAAAAAAGTATATATCTTAATTAAAAAGAAAGTAGTTACTATCAAGGCTCACATTGCCAGAATAAAATACAGAAATGTATAAAATTACAGCAGTTGCAGGAATACAATATTCCAAACAAAATACCTACCCCAGGGCTTCATAATTACACATGCCTTTGTCACTGACATATAATTACTAAATCCCAGAATTTTCCAACCAGTCCTACATTCTTTGTGCTTAAAGTCTAATGATGAAATCTCTTCAAAAAAGGTTAAGAGCAACATCTAGAGCAATGCATAGATAAGTTAACAAATCCTTCTAAGGAACCAAAGAAATAACTTCATCAAGTTATGAATTATATATATTATGAATCCCAAACTCTCAATCAAATGCCTCCTTTCTTCTACACCCACTTCTCTAGGACAGGACTTCTTGTCTCTCAGCACAGCTTCCTGACCAGTACATTTACCTTTAATCTATTCCATTTTTCAATCTAACCTTCATACTACAGAATCTTTTGAAATGTAAAATCAATCCTTAAAGAACCCTTGTGATACTTCCTTCTTACTATTTATGAAATGCAGTCCAACTGAAGTATGACTTTTGAAGCTACTTGCAAGGTGCAGTGGTTTTAAGACCCCTTCCCATAGCCCTTTCACTTAACTATATTCAGCTAATTACTAAAAGGCTACTATATGCTAAGTAATCTTAAGGTTCAGAGATAGAAAGACTAGAAAGACACAGCCTTCTCTTGAGAGCTACTGCAGTATTCTCTGGAAAATGCTTTGTATAAACTAAGGTATACCATGCTGTCTCCTAGCTTCAGTTTTCCCCTCAGCAGTGGTTGCCTTTTCTCACTACCTAATAGACTTACTCTTCAGAAGAACTTTGCAATTTCTCTGGACCCTATGGCCCTAATATTGTCTGCCAAACCCTCATCACTCCTTCTTATGTGTAACAATTATAACTGTAAGTACCTATACTTATTTTTGTAAGTGTTATAGTACTTAAGTATCATATTGGTATAGGTACCTCAAAGACAGACTATGATGTAATTATTTTTATACCACCTTATCTAGGAAATAAAACCATCCAGTGAATATAAGATGAATGGCAGAATACATAAAAGATACCTAAGAGACATCAAGAGACACCTCCCATTCAAATGGGAGGTGTCTCTACTCTATACCACACAAATCTACTCTATACCACACAAATCCAGACATGGTTTTCCAAATTTGAGTCAGTGAAATAGTCTCTTCCCAACCTTTTAGTATCCAAGGTTCACTTATGGGGATAAAACATGCATATGGACTAATCAATTTTTGGAATAATTTTGTTTCAGAGGCTCACCAAAATTGAGGGGGAAAAAGAAGTTAGAACCAGTAACAGAGTCCTAACAAATTGAGAGGATGCCTCAATGTTATCATGTGCATGACTATTAAGTTATTGCATCATTATTAATATTATTGAAGCTATCAAACTCTTTGTTCATACTTACACAGGCTGAAAGAGACACCATGTTCTAGGGAATTGCATATTAAAAAGCACTGAACTGAACCATGAACACAAACTTCCTCTATTTTCTCCCCTGCTACCCCCAATCTATAGTCATATCCTTTTCATTGTTTAAAAATGGATTTCACAGTAATTTTAGTTTGCCAGAGGCTTAGTAGAGATATAGTTTACTTCACCTTATTTTTANATAGGCTCTCTCACTGATTTGAACTCACCAATTTGGCAAGATTAGGTAACTAATGAATCCTAGGGATCCTCCCATCCCCACCTTCCCAGATCTGGGAATGTAGACACACACAAAAAGTCTCCCCAGCACAATGGCAGCATGTTGGGGGATATTTGATAACACTGTGAAGCCCAAATTGGCATTTGCATTAGTTAATAAAGTTAACCTTGAGCCAGGAGGCTGCATTAGCAACTAGTTGACAGAAAGTAATCATAGAGCACCACAGGGCATCTGGGAGAGATAGAGAGGCACAGGAAGCAGTACGGTGAAGTTTGGAGTGGCAGTTTTTTGTTTGGTGAAACGGAAGCATGGGTCTTCTGTGGACACCAGCAAGGAGAGAGTGTGAGCTGGCTGCTACTCAGCCTTTCTGAGCTTGCAGGTTTTCACCCCAGCCTTTGAATCTTGAGTCTTATTCATACTTAGAATGATGGAGATTTAGCTACCTTTAGTGGCAGCAATAGGGTCAATGCCAGCAGGAACAGAATTCTCACCAGGCTACAGGCTGAATGGCTAGGCCACTGCTAGAAAAGCAGGCTGGTAACTGCAGTTAAAATTGCTGGCTGAGATACCAATAGAATAAGGCACAGCCACTGTGCCAAAGTTAAAACAACAGCAGCACTTCTATTTCTATCTCCGGCATATAATTTCTGTCTCTGATATAATATATAGGATCATACTTTAGACTACTGAAACCTATCCTGGATGAAGTTGCAGTAGGTCTCTGCTAATGCTTATACAGGGCNCAGCTTACTTACTTTACTTCAGCCTGTCCTTTGCTGAAAAACTTCCCTCTTCCCTCACATCTCAGACCTAAACTGAAAGATTCAATCAAAGGAATATACTAAAGAAACACTGAAGTCAACATGAAACCTATTGTTTTCTAGATAATTATAGAATAAACTTCCCCCACCTTCCCTAACCATCTGTAACACTGAGAAAACACTTTGAAAGAAACACAACCATAATATCTGCCACTGTCCTATATGCAAGAAAGAAGTATGATAGTGTCTCATTTTCCTGGATTACAGTGATTTTCTGTAGTCTCCTTTATAATTAGTTTCTATAAAGCAAACGAGTTTCTCATTAAAATGTGTATTTTTAAAACATACACACACACACACATACACATACACACATACACCCACACTGAACCTCTGCAGAGAAAATAAAAAGGTTAGACCACTGACACTGTAGAAAACTTGAGTATGCTTCAATTTTCCTTTTCCTGCTGGCTATGTTCACTGGTCTCTGTAATAATTCTTTTCTCATAAGGCAACTTTGCACTGACTTAGGAATAGGTAAGACNCCATCTTTGAACCAGCAGACAAGGTCTCTAGCCCCTCGGCCCCGGAGGCATATTCTGCGCCCCTTCCCCCCCAGCCACTGGAGGCCCAGGGACCGGGCAGTGGCCTCTTTCCATGCCCCCTTACTAAGAAAACCATCCCGTGCAACTCCAACGACCACCAGAGCCATAAGCCCACCCTGCACCCATTGGGAACAGCTGCCTACTGGGACAGAATCCACTAAGGCCGATTGGACTAAGCTGCTCCCTGAGAAACAGAGTCCATCAGCAACAGTTTGATCAAGAACTCCCAGTGGACCAAGAGTATCAATTGCACCAAGAGAGGCACCCTCAGACACAGACACCACCTGCATCAAGTGGAGGAAGAGATGGGTAGATGCCAGTGCAAAATTACAGGCAACAACATAAAGACCTATATGGCACCGTCAGAACCTAGTGGTTCCACATCAGCAAGACCTGAACATCCCAACACAGAAGAAGCAGAAGAAATCGACCTTAAAAATTACTCTAAGATGATAGAAGCCTTTAAAGAGGAAATGAAAAATTCCCTTAAAGAGGAAATGAAATATTCCCTTAAAGAAATGGAAGAAAAGACAAACCAAAAATTGGAAGACATGAAAGAAAGCCAAGAAAAAGCAATTAAACAGGTGAAGGAAACAGTTCAAGATTTGAAAATTAAAACTGAGACAATAAAGAAGACATAAACTGAGGGAATGCTGGAAATGGAAAATCTGAGTAAATGAACAGAAACTACAGAGTCAAAGGATAGCCAACAGAATGCAAGAGATGGAAGAGACAATTTCTGCAGTTGAAGACACACTAGAGGAAATGGATTTGTCAGTCAAAGAAAACACTAACGCCAAAAAAGTCACAACACAAAACGTCCAGGAAATTTGGAACACCATGAAAAGACCAAACCTAAGAATAACAGGGATAGAAAAGGAGAAGAATACCAACTCAAAGGTACAGAAAATATATTTAACAAAATCATAGAAGAAAACTTTCCCAACATAAAGAAGGAAATGTCTATGAAATACAAGAAGCTTACAGAACACCAAATAGGCTGGATCCAAAAAAAAAAAGTCCCCTTGCCACATAATAATCAAACCACTAAACATACAGAATAGAGAAAAAATATTAAGAGCTGCAAAGGAAAAAGGACAAGTAACATATGAAGGCAAACCCATCAGAATAACACCTGACTTCTCAATGGAGACTCTGAAAGCCAGAAGGTCCTGGATAGAGGTTATGCAGACACTAAGAGACAACGGATGCCAACTAAGACTATTATACCCAGCAAAACTCTCCATTACCATAGACTGAATAAACAAAATATTCCAAGATAAAACCAGATTTAAACAATACCTATCCACAAATCCAGCATTCCAGAAAGTACTAAAAGGAAAANTCCAACCTAAGGAAGTTAGATACACCCATGAAAACACAGGCAATAGATAACCCAACACCAACAAATACCAAAAAAGGGAAACACACAACACTACCACTAAAAAAATAACAGGAATTAAAAACCACTGGTCATTAATATCCATCAATACCAATGGTCTCAACTCACCTATAAAAAGACACAGGCTAACAGAATGGATACGAAAACATGATCCATCCTTCTGCTGCATACAAGAAACACACCTCAACTTCAAAGACAGATACTACCTCAGAGTAAAAGGCTAGGAAAAGACTTTCCAATCAAATGGACTTAAGAAGCAAGCTAGTGTAGCTATCCCAATATCTAATAAAATAGACTTCAAATTAAAATCAATTGAAAGAGATTGGGAAGGACATTACATATTTATCACAGGGAAAATCCACCAAGATGAAGTCTCAATTCTGAACATTTATGCCCCAAATACAAGGGCACTCACGTTTGTAAAAGAAACATTATTAAAGATTAAATCTCGTATCAAACCATACACGCTAGTAGTGGGAGATTTCAAAACCCCACTCTCACCAACAGACAGATCTGCAGAGTGAAACTTAACAGAGAAATAAAGGACCTAACATATGTAATGACTCAAATGGACTTAATAGATATCTACAGAACATTCCACCCTAACACAAAAGAATATAGCTTCTGCTCCATGGGGTTCTCAGCACCCCATGGAACCTTCTTGAAATTGACTATATACTCGGTCACAAAGCAAATCTTAACAAATACAAAAAAACTGGAATAACCTCCTGTATTATATCAGAATACCATGCCTTAAAGTTAGATTTCAACAACAACAAAAATTACAGAAAGCCTACAATCTCATGGAAA
>LZPO01108684.1:16251-31526 GCA_001675575.1 Neotoma lepida
AAAAAAATTAAGACCACAGGGCCTCTAGTACATTCCTGCACTACAAGCACCAGACACTTACAATGTCCGAAGACATAACAGAAATGAAGCAATTCAACAGCCAGATAGGATAGTAACAATGTATGGAAGCTTTGCACACATGGCTCATCTATATTCACAGGAAACAAGACCAATACATTGTGCACAAATGCTAAGCCAATATTTATGATATCAATAATTAACGGCATCATTCATTGGCAATTGGGGACTAGAAATGACAAGGCACCTGGAATAAAGCCCAAGTAGTTTGACTTCTAATCCCTGTCATGGATATTCAGTCAATATTAACAGAATTTCCCCTTCAGTGGCACATGGCAAGAGTATGGAGGTCAGAGAACAACCTTTAGTGTTGGTGTTGCCTTCCAGGTTGTTTGAAACAGGGTCTCTCATTTTTATTACTGTACACATTGACTTTTTCTAATCCNTCCCATGATTATCCAGTCATTATAACAAAATTTCTGCTTCAGTTTCCAAAGCCGATCTGGCTTCTGTTGTTTCCACTTCCCTTCTTTCTGCTGGAGCAGTGGGGTTATAGATAGACACTGCTACTCCAGCTATCGGAGCTATCTCCTCAGACCTTTAATCTATTTTAATGATCATTTAAGTGGAAGTTAGTTCTGACATTTTGGACACATTTTTTTTTTCTACCTCCAACAGGGCCACTCTTATGACAAAATCAAGTTTTCTGATCCCACTCAAGAATCTAACTGAAAAAATACATATATACATAAAATACCCAGCAAATGTTGATTTTGTGTCCTGCAGATGTCCTCTTCTTGGTAGGTCACCCCTCAAGCTCTCAGCCTGCATCTGTTCTCTTCTGTCTCCTGGAGAGTGCTGATCAGCACTCCAGCTCAAGGTTGCCAATGGCTTTTGATCTGAATGCCTTTGGTTTCCTTCTCGCCCACCAGATAGGATCCAGGAAGTCAAATTTTCTTCACTGTTTTCTGTGGGATTTTGAAAATCACACTGCAAAGAAGCCTCAGCCACCAATGTAGATGAAGTGGATGGTTCAACATTTCTCCTCTTGCTGTGAAATGATAGTTTATCCTCATCAGAGGGTCTTAAGAACTTCGGTTTCAAATTACCAGAAGATTCTTGTCTTTGATTTAGGGCAGATTCTCTTCTACATGTTTCTAAAGACCTAGATCTCTTCCCTATGTCACTGCTGCTGTTGCTTGCAACTTCTTTTGCCAGGTGTCTGTCCTCTGAGTGCTTCTTACATTTCACCAAGTCTGAAGTGCCACTTGTTTGACTACACTGTGCTCTATCTGAATATGCAGGCTTCCTCCACCGTTCCCGTCCATAGTCTTCTCTTTTGCATGCAATTTTTTCAGCATCTTTTAATTTTGACTGAAATATTTCCATTGACTATAAGAGAGAATTAACAGTATATCTACAATTAAGAAAGATTCAGTGTCTTGTCTCCCACATGCCACTGTGTCATGATGCACTGTTAAATGGTACAATAAAAATACCCCACCAAAGTAGGCAGAACCATAAAGAAAATCACCATACAACAATAATACTTTAAAAAGCATAAGTAGATAAAGAAAAATAAGCAAATCAAAGTAAAAGATTTCAAAAAGGGATGCACTGAGAACAAATGTTCCATACAACAGAGTGTCACACAGACACCATAAATTATAACTTTTAAAAAGTTATAATTAATTCATACTGTTAAGATTCAAGAGGTTACTATGCTGCTAAAACTATAGATCCTTGTGGGAAAAAAACTGCTTAAAAATAAGACTAAATAAAAGACAGAAAAAAGTTCAGGTACACTGAATGAAATAAATCCTTAAAAAATCAAATTGACCAAGAAATTTTCTACAGTTTGGTAAAGAATAGTAAGCTGATGCATGTTTTAAGACAAAAGAAAAAGACATATGGACATTTGATTCTAGAGAACCTCATAACTATGTTTTAGTACTTCCAGATAAAAGGATGGGAGAAAAGCATGAAAAAATAAATAGAGGATTCCACACAACTGATTTTCCTGAACAGAAGGGCCTTTGGGATGGAGACAGAAAGAGAAAGACTTATAGATTAAGATATCTAATTCTACTCAAAATAAAAATCTTTGCAAAAACTGGAAGGGAAAGGAGTATGCAAGTGGAAGTATATTCACAGACAAGGTATGCAGTTAACACATTACCTGAAAAGACATCAAGATGGCTTAAAAATATATGCTGAAGCATAGTGACATTGCCAAAGTGCTACAAAATATGAAACTCTAGAGTCGACCAAAATGTCAACAGTGCTTATCTCTAAAGTCTACAGAGACTCCCTTGTATTATTTAAATTTTCTCCCAATGAGAAAAATGCTTTTATATTAAACATACACATATTTTAAGCTTTACACACTTGAGTTTTACATTCATTATGTTAATCTTAAAAAGATGTAGGCTGGGTTGGCAATATGGCTCAGTAGCTAAAGGCACTTGCCACCAAGCCTGATGACTTGAGTTCAATACCCGGGACTCACATGTAGAAGATAATAACATGATGGAAGGAGAGAACTGACTCCCTTAAGCTGTCCCCTTAACTTCCACATGGACCCTGTAGCATGTGTACTTCCTGAGTACGGACACACAAATAAATTTACAAACAAAAAAACATTTTTAAGCAATATTCTTACATAAGAAGCAGCAGAAAATTACTTAGAAGAATGAAGATAAATCTAACATTAATTTGACTCAAAATGTTTCATTATTCAAAACAAAGACATCTAATTTTTCAAATAACTATGAAAGCAATTCATATCTCCTTAAATCACAAATACTTACCCCATATTTTTCCGCCACAATATCCTCAAAATTTCTGTTTTCTTTTTGAGCTTGTTCCTTCATTCTTTGATAAGACTTTCTTAGCCAGCTTAATCCTCCATCCTCTACTCCTGAAGCTAAATTCCAATAATAAGCATCAGTTGTATTTCTTAGGTGGTTATTATACAATTAATATTTATTGTNTCTATCACTTTTAAAGTATAAATTTAAATACATTCCTTGATTAATTAAAAGTTATAACCACAATTAATATTTACCATTTATTTAAATACCCACCTATACAAGCTACAAAGGCTTGTCATAATGAAAAAGGAAAGAGAAACAAAACTACTTATAAATTTAAGAGAACAAGCATAAAATTATATAATACAAGAAAGTTATAGAAAATCAAAGAAGTTAAGAATACTTGTTTATTTAATGAGACAGGGTCTTATTATGCAGCCTAGATGGCCTGGAACTCACAATGTAGACCAGGCTGGCCCTGAACTCACAGAGACATACCTCCCTCTATCTCCTAAATCCTGGGATTAAAAGCTTGTGTCATCATGCTCAGCCTAAGCATTATTCTCTGGAATTTTCTCTGACCTTTCAGTTGGATTTATTTAAAATATATAGGGCATTAGCACTCCCAGAAATAAGAAATAAATATGCACAGAGAAGAAAGTAACACAAATAATAAATAAGGAAGTTATAGAAGATAATGTCATTAAGTTAAACTTTAGTTGTGATTAGCAACTATGAACATTTGAATGCCTTCAATGAACTCTGTGTGTGTGTGTGTTTATGTGCTACATCCTATTTTCAATCTATACAAAGAAATTTAATTGATTACTGAAAACTCTGTTCCTGATTTTTTTCCAATGAGGACTGCTTTTAGATCCCTCCAGCTCTAGAGCCAAGAAACACACACAGGTGTGGTGATATTTTATCTGTGTTCCCCAATAAAATTTATCTGAGGATCGGAGGAAAAACGGGGCAGCCAGCCACTAGTAGTAAAACAATAGTCATGCAAGTTAGCACACACCCTTAATCCATTTGTTTCTCTGTGACTCCAAGGTCACATTGGAAACTAGCATAAGGGGGTGGTGGCACACGCCTTTAATCCCAGCATCAGCCATAAAGTTCTGGAGGTCCGTACAGACAGACAGAAAGTGATGTAGCTTGGTAAAGACAAAAAATGAGTTAGCAAAACGGACAGGCATAAAAAGCCGAGTTAGACAGGAAGTCGCTCTCTCTTCTCTTTGGAAGTAGCGGCAACGTTGGTGAGGTGAGGCTAGCTGGTGGCTTGCTCCTAATTCCTCTGATCTCTGTCAGATTTTCACCCCTATTTCTTGTTCTGTGTGTTTATTAATAAAACTGGTTAAAATTTTGTCTTACACACAGGCTCTTGGAGATATGCACAAGACTCTTCATAACAGAACAGCTTAACAATAGCTCAAGCATGGAAATGTCCATGACCAGAGAGGGACACAGGGATCCTGATCCATTCTTAAATACAGCAAAGAGGATGAATGAACTACAGAGATTCACAACAATATGGAGGAACTTCAAATGTGGACTTAAGAATCAAAAAGATGAAGTGTACAACTCATCTTTGGTGCTAGAAAATGGGACAGTGGTTACCCCTCCAGTGACAGAGTTACTAGCAGGGGACAAAAACATTTCTGGGATGTTAAGACTGCTGCTTCTACAACTGTGTGCTGACTGTCCATAACACTCTACGACAATTTTCACTCTGTTTCGTTTGTGGTTTAGGTACTTTTTCTATACATGTCAGACTTTGATAAGTGGCATAAGAATGAGTAGAGTAATAGCTCAGAGGTTAAGAGAATTTGCCCCTCTATCAGATGACCCAACAATTCAGTTCCCACACTCACATCAGTTGGCTCACAATTGTCTGTAACTCTAGCTCCAGAATGACATATCTGGCTTGCATGGGCACCTGCATTCACATTCACATAACACCCCAATTCCACATGTATGCATAAATCAAAGTAACAAAAATATTTTTTAAGTTTAGAGACAGAACTAAAAGTAAAAGAGATTTTTAATTATATCAAATTAATTGTACTGTTTTACTCAAATCTCAACATTTTCTAAGCAATCTCTTCTAAACACAATGCAGCCTTTCTTTAAAGATCTAAAACGCTTTGTGATTAAAGCCTAGATCTCTAATGATGCCAGTTTTCATTCAAAAGCTTATATCACTTGTTCTTTTCTACTTACACAGTGTAAATTATAGTCAGTAAGCACTCAAGGATTAGCCCAAATCTGTAGTCAGCATGGTGAAAAGTGAAAAACTCACGGTAATTTATGTCTTTATTAATGTTCCAGATACATAATTAGATCACTGAGTCCATAGAATCATCTATGAAACTAATCAAGTAACAACTGGGCATCATGAAAATCTCTCCTCAACTGTTACCAAGATATTAGCAGTCCGAGAGAAATTCAGGAGAACAAAAATAAGACTGCTTCCCCTACGCTGCTGTGTATGAAGGAAATCTAACAGGAATAAAAACCCAACAAATTCAGTCACAACCTGAATCCTAACTTTAGGAATACCTGTGCATCATCAACTATGGTTGATAAAATAAACTTAACAGTCTTAGGAATGATACTAATATACTACTGAGAAATCACCCAATTTAAAATTTTAAAGGAAACAGAANCACTCACTTGCAGCAGCATCCTCAGATTCAATCAACAAGTCTTTTATATTTAGCATTCATGAAAACTGTTAAACATACTATAATTCACACCATGAATAAGCATTTTTTTCCTTCAGCCCTCTGTACTGAAAAAAGGGTCTGTCAATAATTACAGTAAATTCAACGATATGCCACACTTAATACATAACTGTATCCCAAACCTATTTTTTTCGAGTAAGTCTAGAATTAAGTTTTAATTTCATGGTTTTAACAATTTATGCTGTAATAAAACATAACCAAACAAACACTAGAAATCTCACCCATTTCTCTCAGAAGACAAGTTAATACATAAAAAACAATAAATTAAGCATCAGGAAACCTAGACTTCAGTCTTGCTGCTACTACTAAACATTTGTAACATCAAAAAAACAAATCATTCATTTCTTTGAACTTTTGCATCTTCGTGTTAAATAATGCAGCAAAATAAAGCCACCTTTAATGGTCCTTTCAACTTCAAGATTCTAACAGAAAAATCCAAAAAGAGAAAAGAGGAAGAATCAGCAAGAGTTCACATTAAAAGCCCATAAACCAGTGTCTACTAAGCAAATGAAGAAATCAGTCCTCTCAAGGATCTGCAGCAATGAATGCTACAATGTGAATCTGAGGCCTGTTCCCTTACTACTCACGTAAGTACAGACAAATCACCTGATCACTCTATACCTGAGGCTGAGACAATTCATTGTTCCCTACCTGTTAACTTTCTAGAAAGCTGTATTTCAAACAGCTTAATCTTAATCTGGTAGAGATTTTACTTAATCTGGTAGAGACATTTCCGCCCACGCAAAAGTACAATAAAAATGTGCTGCAGTGGAATAATCCTTTCGTACACTGTGAAGATTTGTCACTTGGATTGGTTTAATAAAAAGCTGATTGTCTGGTAGCAAGGGAGGAAGTATGGGTAGGACAACCAAACTAAGAACAGTGGGAAGGAGGCCAAGTCAGATGAGTTGCCAGCCAGATGCAGAGGGAGCAGGAGATGAACATGCCATGCTAATAAAGGTACCACCATGTGGCAGAGCATAAATAAGGAATATGGGTTAATGCAAAATGTAAGAGCAAGCTAGTAATAAGCCTGAGCTATTGGCTGAGCATTTAAATTATTAATATTAAGACTCTGAGTGGTTATTTGGGAGTGGGGGGTCGGGACAGGAAAACTGCCTACAACATGCAGTTGCGAATAACTAAGTAAAATTACTAAGTAAGAGTTCTAAAGATGTCTTTGATTTGGTGGCTTCATGCTCACAGACAATAAAGAATCTTAAGAAGCAGACAAATAGAAATTATTTTTAAATAAAAATCTGCTGTGGAACAATCCTTTTCTACAGTATGAATATGTATTACTCTCACTTGCTAATAAAAAGCTGATTGGCCAATAGCTAGGCAGGAAGAGCTTGAGCTCAAGAGCCAGACTAGGAGAATTCTGGGAAGAGGAACAGTGGCGTCAGAGAGTGCCAGCAGATGCAGAGAGAGCAAGATGGGCATGCTGTACTGAGAAAAGGTACCAAGCCACGTGGCAAAGCATAAATAGAAATATGGGTTAATTTAAGTGTAAGAGTTAGCTAGTAACAAGCCTGAGCTACTGGCTGATCATTTGTAATTAATATAAGCCTTCGTGTGTTTACTTGGGACCCGCATAAATAGAAACATTACTGATAAATAACTCAGACAAAAAAGATGACATCATTATTTACAATATTATTTTATTTTGGCTAAACTGTATTTGAACTTATCAATGAATTGGCAATAAAACATACTGAACACTATGTGATGCTCAAATATTTTGTCTCCATTGACTGGAAAACAACAGCACTCTCCTCCTATGAACAACACAAATTTTATGAATGATAACAAATGTGGAATTTCTAAAAGCAATAAAATTGCATCTTTAATGTTCATATATTTTTTGCATAAATGTTACACTAAATATGTTTATATTTTGCTATAGAATTTAACAAATCGAATGCAATATAAAGTTTCACATAATCACGCTTTGTCTTACCCATTTAAACTAAAAACTTGCAAATGATGGTTATTATGTGCCACATATACTGAATCATCTTGCTCCTAAATATATAACAGTAAACTTTCCAAATAATAATGATGTAAATAAGAGTTCAAAAGACTGCAGGTATTTTAAAAATACTTTGTTATATAAAACTCAAGTCATTCTCTTAGGAACACTAACTTTAAGAATTTGTATGCTTGTATTAGTGTATATTAACTATACAAAATAGTAGGTTTCATTATGACATTTTCACACATATACATAACATACTTTAATCATATTTATCCCTCTCATTATTAGAAACTGAGAAATGTCTACGAGTCAACAAAAAATATAAAAATACCTTTAGTAACTGCTGGTATACAATTTTCTGATGGGACACCTGTCCCACCATCCTTCCAGTAGGGATTCAATTCTCTTTCTTGCAGTTTAGACTAGAACAAAACATTTTGAAAGTTTAGAATGTAAAAGTCAATCCACCATGGAAATGATTACTAAATAATTTGAGGTAGCTAGCTGTCGGATATATAAGCCTCAATAAACCATTCAAAATTCTTTTTTTTTGGTTTTTTCGAGACAGGGTTTCTCTGTGTAGCTTTGGTGGCACCTTTCCTGGAACTCACTCGGTAGCCCAGGCTGGCCTTGAACTCACAGAGATCCGCCTGGCTCTGCCTCCCAAGTGCTGGGATTAACGGCGTGTACCACCACCGCCCGAAAGAGGCAAGTTTTGAGTTAAATTGGTAAATCATCTTTATCATCATTTTTTTTTCAAAATTCTTAAGACATATTATTTAACTTGCAGGTAACAATGTCTAACTAATGTTCATGTGTCTTTATTGAATACCTACCATTTCTCAGAACTTTCACATCTAACTCAGAGACTTAGACAAGACATTCCAAAACTTAGACAAGATATTTCCAAAAATCCTGTTCTCCAATGTTCCACATGGGTAGCAGCTTAATTACAAAACAATACAATTACCAAACTTACTGTAGCTCAAATGTTAAAAGGTCTTTAAATAAAAAACCTGGTGCCAGATATTGGAGTAAATGCTGAATGATCAGAGAGAAAAAGGGACAAGCTACTGCCACATCTTACCTCTAGGACTTCTCAGCCTGAAAAGGCTTCAGTTCCTGTCTCCTCAGGCCTTATATACCTTTCTCTGCCCAGGTATCACTTCCTTCTTAGTGCTAGGATTAAAGGCATGTGTGCTTCCCAAGCAAAGGCATGAGATCTCAAATGCTTCGATTAAAGGCGCGTGACTATCACTTACTGGAATTAAGGGTGTGTACCACCACGGCCTGGCTCTGTTTCTCTCGTAGACTGAATCAATCTCATGTAATCCAGGGTGGCTTTGAATACTAGGATTTAAAGTGTGTGCCACCACTCCCTGGTATCTATGTTTAATCTAATGGCTTGTTCTGTTCTCTAATCTTCAGGCAAATTTTATTAGGATACACAATATATCACTACAACTTACTTTTAAAATCAGACTGGGAGAAAAAACAAAACAAAACAAAAAAACAACACTAACCACACAGATCTCTCAAAATTACTTGGCCATAATTTTCACTTGTTGATTTATATTACATTCAAGGTAAATTATAAGACAATCTCTGAAAGCCCCAAGCTTCAGCATTTCTATACTCTAAGGATTTCCCATTGTTTTCTTGACATCAAAGTGAAAACAATAACATAAACATGCTTGTTTAATATTTCCTATGACATTCTAGGCATCTTGAAAGCATTCTTATGATACTTAATTTGTGTACACACAGAGGGCTCAGTTGATGATTCAACTGTAATTCATGAGTTATGCAACAGATAATAATTGCTCAACTACACTTACCTAGATTTATCTAGTATGTCTTTTAAAAGATATATTTTATGTGCCCATGTCTGGGTGTGAATATGTGAACATGTGTTCAAGTGCCTGCCCAGGCCAGAAGTATTGGCTCTCCTGAAGTCAGGGTTACAGACAGCCATGAATCACCCACTGTGAGTTCTGGGAATTGAACCGGGGTCCTCCAGAAGAGTAGTACATGATCTTAACCACTGATCCATCTCTCTAGCCAGAATCTAGTATACTTCTCTAAAAAATACATATTTATTTTTATTTTATGTGTATAAGTGCTTTGTCTGCATGTATGTCTGTGTGCCACATGTGTGCAGTGCCCACAGAGGCCAAAGGAGGACAACAAACCTCTGGAACTGGAGTTACAGATGGTTATCAGCTGCCACATGGGTGCTGAAAACCCAATTTGAGTCCTCTGGAAGAGTAGTCAGTGTTCTTAACTGCTGAACCATCTCTCAACTCCTAGTATACTTTTAAACAGCTTTCCTACAAGAAATTTATTTTTTAAAATTGTTTCACATTCCTTAGTTAGCACTGTATCAAACACCATTAAAAAATGTGGTTTACAAATAAAATGGTATTACAAATAAGGCATTTACTTTATGGCAAATTCAAAAATTAAAGCATTGTAACTATTCTCTTACCTGTTCTAGTGCTTTGGCTTTCTCCTGCTCTATTTTCCTTAGAGTTTCCTTTTCAGCTTTGAGTGATGATGAGGACACAGTTTTAACAGACATAAAATCAACAGTCATCCACTCATCCCGCTGTTTAAAAGAATGAAACCATTTCAGTCTATACTTAAGACCTTCTTTATATCAGAAACTGTAGGTACCAGCCAGGAGCAAACACTATATGGTTAGCCACTCTCAACAAGCTTCTCATTTTTGCTGTACTTCAGTCTCTCCCTTATAAAACTGGGGTAAAGAACTCACTTGTTAAGTTTGTTTTAAGGAGTAAACAAAATGAGTATATGCTGCAAGCCGCAATAATATGAAGTAGGATTTCAGCTGATTATGATAAGCCAAGGGTCTTCCAGAGGTTAAGCCAAGGCTCAAGGAGTCTTGGTGATATTGGCTTTTGATTATTGGCCGTTTCCTGCAATGAAATTTCTTGCATGCTATCGTAGTTTTTTCATTCAATTCTTTTTCTAAGAACAGTGTATTGATCATTTATTGGGCACCATTCCCCCTCTACTAAAGGAATACTTAGATAATCTTCTGTGCTAATAGCAGTATGCAGCCAGAACCCCAATTTCAAGCCTCTCTGTAATTATTGTCATTAGCAGCATCCAGGCAGGACCATCCCTGGACAGAAGAAAGTACCTTATCAGAGATACCTCTGTACTCTATAAGAACAGACTTAACCATCCAGACTATCTGTTTGAGAAGGCCTGGCAGATGTGCTAATTAAGCTTGACTTTCTCCCTTTCCGAAGTCTTATCTCTAGTTTTAAATCTACCTTTAACAATTAACTCAGAACTCAAGGGTTTCGACTTACAGGTACATCAAGCTGACTCAGGCTGCCCAGCCACCAAGTACCCTCCCCTGCCCTTCAGAAAACTCAGGTAGCCAAGATAGCTTGGACAGATAAGGGGCCAAAGGAAAACAAGGCAGTTTTATTTTCACTTGTCACTGATAGACTAACCACTTCTAAGAATATAGTTGAGCTTATAAAATCCCCTTTGCTCAGATATTAACTGAATTTAGCTCTTAGTTGATTCAACTCCCTATTAGTCACTTCCCTTTTGGGTTACAGATGATGGCTGGCAATTACTGCTCTTTTGTGTGGATCTTATTGCCCCTCCTTTTGACCCTGAGGGAATTCAAGCCTGGTGACCTTGCCTTAGCCAGAGTGTTGCTATTGCATGGGTATATAACTGTAAACCTCAGAGACTTGGGGGATGAGATGGAGAAGAAAAAAGAGAGTGGAAGAATTAGATGGTTAAGAACTGGAGGGGAACAAACTGAGATGGGGAAGAACTAGATTTGAGGACTAGAGGAGAGAACTAGAAGAACGAGATGGAAGATGAGGAAGGGCCAGGTGGGAAAGGACAACATGAGGAAGAACAAGATGAGAAAGAAGATGGGAGAGAAGCTAAAATGGGAAAGCACTAGATGGATGAGAATCTAAATGGGGCAGAGTTAGATGAAGGAATTAAGATAGCATTTAGAGGGTACAGCAGATAAATATAGAGAGAAATCCGGCAAGAAAGGAGCTAGACATGAAAGCAGAATAGAAGCTGTGTAGAGAGAGAACTGACTCAGATGAATAAAGTGTATGGACTAAGGAGTTTCATGTATGTAAATTCATTTAGTATCATCAAAGATTAGATTATCAGCTGGTTGTAGATTCTTCCATGGACCCTGGGAGAGGGCTATCGAGGGGCTGGACCCCAATCTTCCCCGTTAAGTATAAAAGGCAGCCAACATAGGGTCTGGCACACACAATGAAATTTTAGCTCCTGTTCACCTTTCTTCTATCTGTGGCTAAGTGGGTAAACTATATTCTTTCTTAGGCATACTAAACCATCAAAACTATAAGCATTGCTAAGCAAATTGTGACATAAGAGAAAGAGAAAGAAGAGCTGCAACTGAACTAGACAGGAGGTTCAGACTTCTAGTATTAGGTAAATCCAACAAAGAGGAGAATGCCAACAACTATAGCGGAGAGAGTTCTGAAGGGCTTCAGCACAGATGTGCATCTACCTTACAGAGCAGGACAAGGCCAGTCTGAACACCAGCATTCAGTATTTCTGTGGAGAGGGTTCATAAACTACTGCTAAAGTAAAATTCTCCTGAAGAAGTTATTATCCTCAATTTAATACCCATCTGTTTTTAAAGCCATTTCTTGATAAATCAGGAGGGTGCTCACCTGCATAACATGGCTGTCACATTCTTTTTCTGGCCTTTTGTCTTTCACTTTCCAGGTCTTTTCTTTGACAGGTGTCTGGGAAGGAACAGCCTCAACCCACTCTTCAGAGCTCTACAAACATTTACCATACACATGACATTCACAATTTACATACTTATATATAAAGTATAGACATTGAGTGGAAATAATTCAGCTTCTTAGAAGAGATTCTTTCATTGTTTTCCTCGTTTAAAAATAATACTGGAAAATCTCAAGAAACAACATGAAAATCCTACTTTGGTTTGAGCCCAAAAGACATAGCCAAATTCATTCTTCCTCTCATGAGTTATATCAAAAAATAAAATTAAAAGCTAGGAAGAAAAATACCATAGCAAGACTCAATTTTTACCAAAGTCCAAATGAACTCATAAGTTTGTCTCAATAGCACCAGGGAAATAATATTCATGTAAAAGAGTTTGCTGTTTGCCCTAATTGTCAAATTTGAGGATTTCCCTACATCTAAAATTGCAGAGATCTCTTATAACATCTAGGCTGGTTGTTCTTCTCTATTACTTTCCACCTTATACCCTTGTAATAGTCTCTGACTGAACCTGCCTTCAGCAGCCAGCAAGCCCCAGAAAACCTCCAGTCTCTGCTTCTACACAGTGCTTGGGTTATAAGCATGTGAAGCCATGCATGTTTTTCACATAGGTGCTAGTGATTAAGACTCATGCCCTTATGGCTGTACAGTAAACACTCTGACCAACTGACCCAAGTCCCCATAAGAAACTGATGTTCTTCTATTCCATGAAATTCTTCAAAATTGCTAAGCATTTTTAAAGATGGATTTGTGTACTGGCCAGTTTTCTGTGTCAACTTGACACAAGCTAGAGTCATTAGACAAGAAGGAGCCTCAGTTGAGGAAATGCCTCTATGAAATCCAATTGTAAGGCATTTTCTCATTTAGTGATCATTGAGGGAGGGCCCAGCCCATGGTGGTTGGTGCTATCCCTGGGCAGGTGGTCCTGGGTTCTATCAGAAATGGGCTGAGTGGGCCAGGAGAAGCAAGCCAGTAAGCAGTACCCCTCCATGGCCTCTGCATCAGTTCCTGCCTCCAGGATTCTGCCCTGTTTAAGTTTCTGTCCTGACTTCCTTCAGTGATGAACAGCAATGCTGAAGCCTAAGCCAAATAAACCCTTTCTTCCCCAACTTGCTTTCTGGTCATGTTGTTCTGTTGCAGCAATAGAAACACCAAGATAAATTGGTACCAGCATAGTAGGGTATTGCTGTGACAGACCTGACTATGTTTTGAGGAGGACTGTGGAAAAATTTTGGAACTTTGGGCTAGAAGAACCAGTGAGTGTTACAGACTCAGTGGGGATGTTCTTTAGCAGCTTGGAAGATAAGAATGTTAAGAGCAATGCAGAAGATGGAGGCATGGTTTGTAAAATTTCAGAGGGAAGTTTAAAGAATCTATCAGGGCCACTTGAATTAAGATCCTGTGGTCCTGGATAGCTGGGGCTGAAGAATCAGCTGTTATCAACAAAATACCAGAACTACTAAAGCAAAATTTTGCTTTGCTGGGATACTGGATGCTGGTTGGCTGGGGCTAAGAAATTAGTGGTGATTAAGAGACCACCATCACTGAGGTGAAATCTGGGAAGAGTTTCCTGAGAGCATCAGGAAACTGTTGTCAGGAGGTGGCCAAGGTTGTACCTCATGCAGGCAGTGGGACTTGGAAATGTGTGAGTGTCACCTAGGTGGTACTGGTTTTGAAGGTATGAAGGGGTCATGGAGAGTAGCCGAGTCTTGGCACTATGAAAGGCCAGGAAAGGCCACTGGTGAAGATACAGCCTCAGTGGCAACTGAAGATCCAGGACTGAAGTGGTCATGCAAAGAAGCTGAGGTTTGACACCATGAAGAGAGCCTATTAGAGGTGGCTATTGGTGAAAGTACAGCCCAGATGCAGCGAGGGACCCCAGCATTTTGGAGATGCCAGTACCATGGGATGACCACAAAGAACAGCAGAAGCAATGGAGTGGAGCCAGATGGAGAACAGAAGACAAGTTGTGTGTGCTGAAGAAGGCAGAGCCAGAGATATGACCCTAGAGAAGTAACCCAAACTCTTTGGAGGAGTCCAGAAGATCATGAGTGGATCCCAAATATTGGATAGTTGGAATTTTGTTTTGCTTTAATTAGGACTGTGCCCTGATTTTTTCCCTCTTAAAGTAAGAATGTATTTTACTGGAGACCACAGTTGAGAGACTTTGAATTTTGAAAGACCTTGGATTTTAAAAGATTGGTACTAAAATTTTAATGTGTTTGAATTCGTAAAGACGGGGACTTTTAAAGTTATTTATGTTCTTAATGTGAGAGCTTGGTGTTGAATAAGGAAGGAAGGGTTATGGCTTAATAGTGATGTGTTTGTGTGTCAAGCTGACAAGGGGTCAGTTGTACTGGTTGGTTTTGTGTGTAGAGTTGACAAGAGGTCAGTTGTACTGGGTGGTTTTGTGTGGTTTGTGTGTCAACTTGACACAAGCTAGAGTCATCAGAGGAAGGAGACTCAGTTGAGGAAATGCCTCCTTGAGATCCAGCTGTAAGGCATTTTCTCATTTAGTGATCAATGGGGGAGGGCCCAACCCATGGTGGGTGGTGACATTCCTGGGCTGCTGGTCCTGTGTTCTGTAAGGTGGGCTAAGCAAGTCAGGGAAAGTAAGCCACTAATCAGCTTCCCTCTATGGCCTCTGCATCAGCTCCTACTTCCAGGATCCTGCCATGTTTTGAGTTAGTGTCCTGACTTCCTTCAGTGATGAAAAGCAATGCAAAAGTGTCAGCCAAATAAACCCCCACCCCCAACTTACTCTTTGGTCATGGTGTTTCACTGCAGCAACAGAAACCCTAAGACAATTTGTGTGTGTATGTGTGTGTGTGTGTGTGTGTGTGTGTCTGGAACACATGGTGTAGATGCCCTGGATCTGGAGCTATGGTGACAACAGTGAGTCACCCCATGTGAGTGCTAAGAACT
>LZPO01108684.1:32022-45539 GCA_001675575.1 Neotoma lepida
ACAGGAATTCTATAGTGAGGGCTTTCTCTGACTTACCATATGCTGACCAATGACTTTTCATTAGTTTGAGTCACTGGGAACTTTATCACCACAGTTCCAATCAGGACAAAAGCCATCACCACCTGCAACTTCAGTTAACTAGACACTAATGAAACTAGAGTTCACCTTACTGATCCTTAATTGGTCAGGTAGTAAGTTCTACGATCACAGAAACCACAATCACGTTTGCCTACTTTGGACCTACTCTAATAACTAGACCACTGTTACCTTTTTTACACCCTCCTGGAGTTTTCTACCAATTAACATTTCCTATACTTACAACAAATGATCCCTCCTCTTACCTTAGCAAATAGGTCACTTTGCTTCCTACCTAGTTCCCCCAATCCCCTGGCAAAAATTACCTACAGTTGTGCTTGATCTAACCTCCTGTCAACTCCTCCTGATACAGGCAGGTCCTCCAAGGGTTTTGGTCTCACTCCAGCTACCTTGCTCTCTTTCTAATTTGCTTCAAAGAAAGGGCTCTGATGGCCTACAGATTTGTATGCTGAAGCATTTCAAATCCCCATCTTTTTTAGGGGAGGCATTTCCTTGCCTTATTATGCCTGTAGCAGCAATTCACCTTTCAAATCCATTTCTAAGACAATATTACTGAAAGAGTAATTGCCCCATCAAACATCTCTCTAAACTCATAACTATCATACACATTAATCTAGTGACAATTCTTCAAACTTGATAAACGGCTTCCACGTTTCCCAGCTCACCAAAATATTCCAGTCTTTATCTCCAGAACTTCAACTCTGTTGATGACTCATGTTCAAGATTTTCAAGATATTCTCCAGTCCAACCCTCAATGTTTATTCTGCATTTCCTTCCTATATTCTCCCTCCTTTACTCTGTTTTTAAGCACTCATGTTGTTTCAGGTTCCACCTTCTCACTACTATAATTTTTATTCTTTATATTGGGACCATTATATTCATTGCCATGGTTTTAACTACTTGTTCTTGTTCTTCTTCCTCTTCCTCCTCCTCTCCCACCTCCTCCTCCATCTTCTCCTCCTCCTCTTCTTCCTCTTCCTCTTCCTTTTCTTTCCCTTCCTCTTCCCCATTTCCCCTTCTTCTTCCTCCACCTCTTCCTCCTTCTTCTTTGTCCAACCAAAGCTTCAGTGACTTAATTACCATCTTGAGTATTATGCTGAACTCAAGAACAAACAAACCCCTCATCTTCCACGAAGCCTGTTTCTTCTGCTGAATTACTAAACTGAGTGACCTGACAATGTCAAGTCAGAAATACAGGATCATCTTGCCTACCTATCCAAGTTGATTTTCAACTCCAAAACACTAGTCAAATATACCATGTAACAAACACCACATCACTGCCCTGGGAGCCTACCTCCATCCCTAGCCCCAACTCCAGTTCTAGCCACAACAGATTGGTTCAGATGCAGACACAGACTAAATTAATTTCAACCTAAGTTATCTGCCATATATTACAAGTCAATTCAAATGGCCTGATGTAAAAATCAAGGAGAACTGAAAAGACACTGTCAGAGTCCACTGGCCTGTTGAAAAGTGGAATTCAGAAAAAAAGAAACAAAACAAAACAAACAAAAAGAAACACTGGATCTGGTAAAGCAACACAACTCAAATCTAATTCCAGGTGTTACTGAGATAAAGCTGACTCCTAGACCTAAATATCTTACCAGATGTTTGTATCTGAATATGTCCCTCCCACTTCTTCAGATGAGCTAAATTGTTTCGTTTCTATAACTTGCAACAACAAATTCCAACTAACACATATTCCCTTTTCCATCTTTAAAACAGGACTCTTAAATCAGATCTTACTGTCACCTTCACAACTGAATAACCAAATACAGCTCTAGGATCCCCATCTTTCCTGCTCCCGTTCCTTCCCTAGTCTCTATCCACCATACATTTGGAGTGCTACAGGGAAACCTGATCATAGCACTTCTCCTGCATGGTTTCCTGTCACTAAGACTATATAATCTCTCTTCCTTCCTGCTGACAGAACCCAATTTTGTCTGGAGAAGTAATAAACCCTAAACATTTCTACGCCATCACTATCTACACATATCCCCTTTCTTCTTGAAAATAAGTATGAAAGATTTGGCTTTCTTCTGAGTCCTCACAGACTAGAACTGGCTACCCAATACTCTCTTCTCTTTGGCCCAAAAGATAAATAAACAAATTCTATTTTGAAGACTTAGATGCTACTTTCTATGAAGAAAACAGAAAAACAAAGAAAAACAGACTCCAGTGTTTTAAAACTCTTCTCCCTTATTTTTGTGATCCATTCTTTGCTGCTTTGCCTTATAAATTTCCAACCACCTTCGTACAAGTGCTTTCCTCTCCTTCCCATGTGACTCTTCAGTGTTCCTAGTCACCTTTCAGTTTCCCTATACATTTCATTATCATCACATCTCCAACAAAGATTAACAAATGGTATCACATTTTCTGGAACCAATAATCCACATTGCCAGTTTTTCCCAGGGAATTTCAAGTAGACGTCTTGTAGACATTTTTCTATCATAACCCGTAGTATTTTAAGGTTCCATGCACCATCAGTTCCCATACATTATTCCCTCAAGTCCACTGCTCTGCATAGCTGCAGGGCTTAGTCTCAGTGCTCACTTACTGAGGAACTGTCAGTCGACGCACTCTGTTTTTCACATTTCTGTTTCTTGCTCTTCTTTTTCTTCTTTTTCTTCACTTTTTTTGAATGCTTGTCCTTTTTCTTCTTTTTCTTCACAGAGTGTTCCTAATAATTTTGAACAAGTATAAACAGAATTTAATCTTATCTAATTTTAACAGGAAGGTATTTTGAGTGGAAAGAAAACTCCATGCTCCAAGAAACTTTACATATTTTATGAAAAGACACAAAGATCATGACTATACATAATAAAATTCTCTAAAAAACTTTAACATACTTTCTATAAGATAAGCACTACTAATCAATGTAGTAGCTCAGACTTCTTACCAGAAAAGATATGAGGAAAGTTTTGGTTAAGTTATTTGTATGTGATAGATATTATCAAATAAATACAGATATATACATACAACCACTAAGTTTCAATGATAGGCAGTGTAGGACCAGGACCACAGTTACTAATACATATAAAACATTTTAAAATTTCTAAAAAACAGATTTTTAATATCTCAGCAGGAAAAAAAATGAGTGGATAAAGGGTATATAACCTCAACTAAATCTTTCTATAATGTGTATATAAAGCAAAATATCATAGGGTCCTCTGTAAATATAAATAATTAACATTTGTCAATTAAAAACAAAACAAATAAAGAAGCCCCNAAAAAAAAACCCTGCACCAACTGTGGGGGCACATGCTAGAAGGCAAACTGCTAAAAATTTGTAAAAAGAGAAAAGAAACTTGAAAAAATTAATTAATTAATTAATTAATTAATTAATAAGACATGAATCTTACAACATGTACTTTCAGATCTAGAAGATTCCTATAAATAGCCCACAGATTTATAACTAAATCTACCAGCCAACACAATAACAAAACCTTTTCATATCATGAGAAACTTGTGGTCAAGACAGACATTTTGTTGCCTAAAGAGATAAATTTCAATAATGCTAACCATCTGATAATGAACATGTTACTGACAAACTGAGGTCAATCCCCAGAACCCACAAAGTAGGAGAGAACTGACTCAGGCAAGTTGTCCTCTTACCTGCACATATACACCATCACTTACACATACACACACACACACACACACACACACACACAGAGAGAGAGAGAGAGAGAGAGAGAGAATACATAAATATAAAGAAAAATTGTTCCTCAATATTAACTTGAATCATACTTCAAAAAGAAAATACATAAGCAAGGCATATGCACATGTTGTTAAAACCTTTAATCTCAGCACTTAGCAGGGAGTAGCAAGCAGATCTCTGTGCTTTTAAGGCCAGCCTGGTCTACATAACAAGTTCTAGACCAGTCAGGGCTACACAGAGAGACCCTTCCTAAAAATACAAAAAAATCAAGAAAATAAGTCCTATCATTACATCAAGCACATCTGTTAATATTCACCTGTGAGAACTGTTCAATTCTCTCATTCACATCAGGTAGCATCCATGTGTCCTCACCTCGAAGTTGCTTAAGTTCTTTGAGCCTTTGTTCTTTTTCAAAATTACCCTTGGCCTACAACAAAAGAATACAAAATACAAATTGACAACTGATACAAGTGCTTTTCAAATACAAAAAGAAAAACTGGTAGTACTTTCATATAAAGATTCCTAGTCAATAAATGGTCTATTCTTGACAATTAATTTGCTTCTACTAGTATAGAAAAGATTTTTAAAAACCTAACAATAGCTTTTCTTTGGGACTACCAATCTTCAGTAAATCCAGGTACAAATCACACACAGTATCTTGTCCAGTACTAGCCTATGGCTTCCTTTCTCCATATCTCAAATATGACTTGGAATCACTTTAACCTTCATCGTCCTTGTAGCTAGTTCTTTAGACTTTTGCAAAAGTTAGGAAGCTGACTTTTTTCCATGCCTTCTATAGGCAATATCTGTACCCTAATACTTCATCTAAGAAAAAAAAATAGTTATCTTCTTAAAAAGAAAAGATCATATTGCTAGTTTCTAGTAGCAGTCAACAACAGTGAAACAATGCAAGGTTTTCCCAAAAAGTTTCCTCTGCTTTCTCATTCACTTCTCAAATGCCAAAGCTGAGTTTGGTCCTATATGTCGATCCCTATTAAATTCATCACAGCTTACAAAAAGTGTCCTCCCAAAACTGCTGGAAATACCAGACAGACAATAATGAAGAGCATTATTATACTTATTTTGAGATCAACGAATAATCACAACAGTTTANCTGTCCAAGACGGTATTCCCTTAAAATGTCACGAATTCCCTTAAAATGTGACTGAAGTTATTACTCATTCTTCCTGTCTTTTCTATTTCTTTTCTACTCTTTATATGCATTTAAACTTATCAAAAACTCTTTCATCTTAAAACAAACCCTCCCAAAATCGTCACCAAACACTCTGTTGTTCTTCAACTACAAACTTGCCTTTTGCTGTCACAGCTAATGAGGAATACCTTGTCAGATAATTCAATAGTTTACTTCTCCCATTTTTATAAACTCCATACATTTCAATATTAATGAGACTTCTGTTTTCAAAACCTGTGTGGGAGGCACATATTCTGAGTCTCTTACATAAGTGTTTCAATCAGTAAAGGCTGGCCTAAGTCTGGAATTGAAAGGAACAGTAAGACAAAAGGCGGAGGAATCAATCACCAGTGTAGTCAAATGTGTCCTACTTCCAATACAGGCAGAGCAATGGCTCGGGCTGTGACATAATTGGTAAGAGTCGTCAGATGTGGTACAGTACATAGAAACTGAGCAATCCAGGTGACATAAATGTCAAGAATAGACGGCGTAAAAGCTAAGGAAAACAATCACCTCTCTGCAAAGAGAATGAGCAAATGGAGGCGGCCAGAGCACTTAGGAGACACTGCATTGAAAAAAGAGACCACACCCAGAAAAGGCGAGATAACGAAGTGACGAAAGTTGTATGTGGGCTACCTCCCAGGAGTCTCAACTCCTACAACTCCTATAACTTTCCGAGATCTGTCTAAAATAAAAAACGAAAGCATTTCAAAAACTAAAGACACATTCTCTGGCAAAGTTCTGGCCTAGCAAGAAGCCCTCAGTGCAAGCCCTGGTTTTAAAAGGAAGAAACAAAACTCTCCAAAGCGTAGGTACCTGGTGTAACACTTCGGCCCTGGAAATTCGAATCTGTTCTTTGCGCTCTTCGATATTCCTAGCACTTTCAAATCTTCCACCGAACGCCGCCATAGTTGCTGCTGTCGTAAAGCGAGGAAGCCGTCAGGACACCTCAGTTTACGACTGTCGTAATTCAGAAACCAAATCCAGATTTCAGAGTAGTAGGCGTTACTATGCCAACGGAGCAGGCGCAGATCTGAAAGTCTGTCCAACAAAAGGTTTGGTCAAAGCTTGTCAGCCTGCTGGAAAGGCTGACATTTTAGGTGTACTGGATTCGCTAAATGCTGAGTTAAGATCAACATGCGTTCTTATGCACCCTGCACTATACTAACTCCTTTCTTACCAAGACTCTTAAAAATATTCTAGTAAGCTAGAGAATTGTAGAAGTTAAATCCAAATCTCAACGTTTTTGCTTGACTTCCTGTTGGTGCATCAGGCTGAGGGGAAGCTGATCAGAAAGTCAGAAGTTTGGGGGAAAAAATGCTGTTAAAAATTAAATATTTTTCGTTGATGAGTGTCTTTAAATATATTGAAAACGGAGTTGGAGAGATGGGTCAAGTGGTTTGGGATGTTAACTGCTCTCGCAAAGGACTGAAGTTCAGATTCAGAACCCACATTGAGGTTCACAAACATATGTAGCTCAATTTCCCGGAGACCCGGCGCCCTCTTCTGGCCTCCACGGACACTGCACCTCCGTGGTGTGCTTACATACAGCCAGGCAAAACACATATAAACATTTTTTTTTAAGTCTATGGAGGTTGAGACTTAGTCTTGCACAAGCCTGGGTACAGAAAGAGTTCCCATCACCCTGAGGAAAGATGCACTGGGTGTAAGATTATCTCTCATAAAGAAAACAGGGACCTCTTTGTTTTGTTTATAGCATCTTGCATAAATAAGTCTCTGTATCAAAATACTAGTCCTGATCTGTGCTTCATTTGATTGGTTCACAAGGATGGTAATAGGAAAATTGAGACAGGCCATTACTCTCTCCTTTTACCTCTGGCAACTCAGAATTTAAAATGCCAAACTTTAATAGTTACACCCTCTAGACTCCCCTCCCCCCAAGTGCTATTGTTTGATGTTTCATTATGTTTAGGAAGCTGCACCTTGCACAGATGTACCCGTGCATCTGAATCAAGAGTAATCAGCCAATGCAGAGCTGATTGGAAGGGCTGCTGCACCTGATCACCCAATCCCAAAGGCACCCAGAAGGGCATGCCTTGAAATACTGCTAGCCAGTCTTGTGGTTTTCAGTAACCTGGCTTCTCTGTTAGTCAGATATGCTTTGAAAGTTCATTTTGCTATTAAGGAGCAATACCCATGAGCCTTTGTATTGAAAAGTCACAGGAAATGAAAATGTCGGGAAACTAAAAATTGGATTTTGATAATTTCCTACCTTAACTTCCCTGTTCCCCATCCCACCATGCACTAGTGATGAGGGACCAGGCTGATATTGTTACAGCTAAGGTAGAGCTGCCTGGCAATGACAAGCTGCCTGTATCGCCATTCATCTCACAGGGTTTGCCATGTTCCAACTGTAAAGAAAAACACAAGTAAGAAAAACAAAACTAAGCCCTGTTAATACCTGAGATGTCCTCTTTGAGGACAGCATAGGCTCAGACATCATGAAATCTGGCCTTCTCGTCAGTCCTAGAGATGAGCCCTGCATAGGAGCTGCTCTGTAACTTTCCTTTACTGCCTCTTCTGCCTTAACTTCCCTCCCTTTCTCACTCTTCCCCTTTCTCCATCCTCTCTCTTCCTTCCATTGCTGGACCTCAAAAATAAGGACCTCCTTCCAGCTTTCATTCCTACCTAAGGCCTTTGTATGTCATTCACATCCCAGGTCAAACAAGCATCCCTTTTCCTGATCACAAAGTCTAATGTTCCCATCTTCACACTACTCCATAGATATTTTCACACCATGATTTAATGCTATTATAGCTCTCTATCTCTAACTGATGTTGTCTTGACTGCCCATTTTCTTATTTGTTTCCTGGATAACCCCCTGGATACCTACCATATGTGAATCAAGAACTTGAGTGAATGGTTGAATTTACATAAATAAATTGCATACATCTGCTTATAATTTTAAAACAGCCCCTTTCATATTCATAGTAATTCTTGCAAGAACTAAAAAGTAATCATAAAGAAACTACTTTAAAAAACAGTCTGTGGATGAAGAGATGGCTCAGCAGTTAAGAGGTACTGCTCATGTTGAGGTCCCATGTTGGGTTCCCAGCACCTACACAGCAGGCCACAACTCCAGTTCCAGGGGATCAGATGCCCTCCTCTGGTCTCTGTGGTCACTGCTTGCATGTTGTGTACTTACAGAGTTAAAACATTCATACACATAAAAGAAAAATTAATCAAAAATGTTTTAATAGATTCATAATTCTTACCAAATTAGACAACCTGTTCGAAAATGATTATTTATATGAAATGATGCTTTGGAGAGGTTAAATTCTATCATCATGTGTAAGACAACTGTCAAACACAATCAAGATAATCCACAAAATGGCCCATAAAATAAAGATAAATGGGCATGTGAAAACAATCTTATACAGTAACATACATAAATTAACATGCAAGGTATATAGGGACATTCAATTTCACCAGGAGAGAGAGAGACACAGAGAGAGAGTCTTTGAGGCTGAAACAGATCCTGTGAGGATGACCTATATCCTAGCTCACATAAAGCAACCTAATTTATATTTATTTCCCTGATGGTTATCAACAGCTCCACATTTAGCTTTTGAAAGGGTCAGTTTAGATCATAAATCACATGGCCACTCTAATATTAATCCTATGTTAATTCCTTTTCAACATACAGTTGGTTGTCTTTAACTGGTCAAGAGCCAAGAAAGGCCAAGAATCTTTTCTGACAATATGCTGTAGTCAATAACTGAGATTTGACAATCTGTTTTCCAGCCACCAATTCTGTGATAATTTCTGAGGTATTAATGAAGTGTTTCAGTGCACAATTTCTGAAGCCAGATTTGCTAGGCTACAAAAAAAAAAAAAAACCAAAAACCTCTGCCACTGCCACTTATTTAGTCGTGCCACTTTACATACTCTGCTTCTTTTGGTTTCTTAACTGTAAAGTGGTAACAACACTGTATGCCTCTAATTTCTGTGAAACTTGAATGAGTTAAATCATGTGGAGCTTCCAAACTAAGTGCTAAGTGTAAATCAAGGGCAATAATTTTCAGATTCTGGTATTATCTCCTAGTCAGTGACCTGAAGTCCTATGTCCTAGTCACTTTGGTCAACTTGATACAGCCTAGAGTCATCTTAGAGGAAATCCTTGACTGAGGGATTGTCCAGATCAGATTGGCCAGTGGGCATGGGGTAGGAAGAGCTTATTTGGTTGTTAAGTAATGTAGGGAACGCAGGCCACTATGGTGGCCTTGTCCAAGTGGTCTTAAACTATATAACAAGTATGAGCAAGTGAGCCAAGGAGCAAAGTAGCAACATTCCTCCATGTTTTCTGCTTCAAGTCCTTGCCCTGACTTTCCTTAATAATGGACTGTGGCCTGGAAATATAAATCGTTCTTCCCCTAAGTTGTTTTTGGTCATTGTCTTTGTCACAGCACTATACTGAAACTAGAACACCATGGTAAACTACCTTTTTTCTCTCCAATCTTTATGGCATGAGTGCCTTCTATATTTACTGCCTTCTTGTGACAAGTCATGTAGGAAACAAGAAGAGCATTTCTCAGCAGGTTCTTCAGCATTGGAACAGATCATTGATTTTCTCTGGTTGAGCATTAGAGTAGTTTGTATTAAGATGCTATCTTCTCTACAAATCACCACCTTTTGTGGTCTACATTAGGTAAGTAATGTGTCCAACTGAATTTTAAATTTTAAGGTAGAGATGTCACCACAGTGAATATTTTCATTGTCATCTTTAAGTAGAATCATGGAAAATATGCCCTCGCCTTCTGACTCCTGTAAACAGTGAATTCCACTGGGTTCAAGTCCATCCAATGTGTAAATCAAAGTCCATAAATTCCTATACTACTTTGTCTCACATACATAATCTCTAAATGTCACAATAATCATGCATTTAAAGTCTTTGCAGTTATTTAAAGCATTCTATAAATCTCTTTATCTTTTTTATTCATTGTATAATGAAGGTTTTGTCATTCTCAAGTTGAAAAACTATGTTCGGAGAATGTATGAGAGTGTCTTTACCTAATATCACACTGTTGGTAAAGTTTTTTCCAAGCCTGGATCTCCTGACTCCTGTAATGGTGTTTGGGGGTGCTCATTAAAAGAGAACAGAATCAAATTCCGTTTTTCCATCACAGTACACACAAATCACCTAGAAAGCTCCGCTGTCTAGACAGACCTAGAAATGTGAATGTCAATCAGGAGTGTCAGGTAATGCAGGTACTGAGCAGCCACATTTTCAGAAACACCANTCAAGGTGATATGGAGATTGTAGGGAAAACTCCAANGGGCTATTTTATCCATGTAATATAGTAATTCAAAAATAATTAAAAATGAGTGGAAGAGAAGATGCTTTTTAGTCAGTAGAGATCAAAGTCCAACACATGAAAACATTTTCTCTGTAATGGTGACAGTTATGTCTTCAAAGTTACATCTGTTGTATTCCTGAACAGCAGTGGGATGACCAGATGTCTGCTGTGTCAATTCAAAGCTCTTCCTTCTCAGATAAAACAGGTATGTTTTCTCTTCCAGGAAGCACAGACATCACTTGTAGCATTTCTCACTTCAGATGGGCTTTGAAGGAACTTATTTAGTTGAGGTATTTCATGCCAAATTTTTCTCATGAGACTGGGCTGACATTTTGTTGACAAGGACAATGTTCTAAGGCCACCTGAAAAAGGAAATTCTATACTCAAGTTAGAAAAAGACTTCCTACATCCACCTAAAAAGTCTTGAGTCTTTTAAATAAGATACAATTTCACAATTTGAAAGTCTGAAGAAGATAACATATTTGTGTTCCCACAGTAAATTTGCGAATTAGCATACACTTTTGTCTACAGGCCAAGTAGGTTGACAGTATCTTGGATTACTTTTGAACTTTGTGTAGTCAAAGGAAACTATGTCAGTCTATTTCTTAAGCATATTGTGATGGTTTGAATAAGTTACTGTCATCATTATGAACTCATGTGTTGTTAATTTTGAGATTTGGTGATTTATATAAATGTCTTATTTTTCATGTCAGATTTTTCATGATTCAAATTAAACTTCTCAAAGAGAAAATTCATTCAATTTGAACCTCACAGGTGGATACATCAGCTCAGGAGTAAGAATATTTTTCCATAAAATACTTTTGAAATTNTAAACTAAGTGATTTTATTGGCATCTGCTTGGCTCTGCTGGTTTATGCGAACCACTAGAGGGTGCTGAGCAGAGGAGTGGGTTGATTGAGGTTTTACTTAAATCTCACATATTAAGCTGTGGTTTTCCTTTATTTATCTATAAGACAGAGTTTCATGTATCCTTGACTGGCCTTGAACTATATATGAGGATGAGGATGTTCTATTTGTGATTGTCTATCTAGTCTCCTCTCCCAAGTTCTGGGATTACAGAAATCAACACCATGCACATTTTTACGCTGTGCTGGGAGTAAAACTTCCTGAATGCTACGTAAGCACTCTACCAACTGAATTTTCCCAGCCCTGGACAATACTTTTTCTTATCTGAAGGTGCTGATGTCTGTATGTATGAGCTATTTGTTACGGAAGTTGTAAAATGTGCCTAAGATTAAAAAACTTTTCAATGTATTATGAAATGATCAATATTTTAATTGTAAAAACATTTTCTTACATCTAGGTAATTTTCACTTTTGTATTATTGATAAAATGGTGACCACTTTTCAAGTTCCTAAATGAAAGAGGATAGGACTCCATGAGCCTAAGAGTGATGATAATTCATTGAAACTTGCTATGAGCACATTTTTCATTCTGTGGCTTAGAGTAAAATGTATGGTTTTAACATCTTGATTGTAAAGAAAGATTTAAAAAATTAGGTGGAAATTCTCAAATGTATGCATCTAGTTCATGTGATTAATGTCACAAAATCATGGGGGTAATTCACATTGTTATTTCATTGTCATTTTTGAACATTTAAAAAAATTCATGTTCTGAAAAAAAGTTTTTTCTTAATGTTAATTGGGCTAGATTACTGTGACTAAACTACTATTTGTTTCTGTATAATATTTATTTCTTTTTAACATCTATCTCTTGTTTGTCTGTACTAAACAAATTTATAGAAGTTATAGATTATTGTAGAAAGAATACAAGAGCATTCATTGTGTAGAGAATCAAGTCAGTCAACTGTCCTTATCCTCAAAACAAATGTTGGGAAAAGAAAAATAATCAGTGTAATTAGCTTATTAGGTGGAAAGATCCATGATAATGTAAAGATGTTTCAAAGAATTTGTTTTTATAAATCTTCAAGGAGGTCTCTGTGTTTTCTTAAATTTTGTTTTCCTCCTGATCACATACATCTTAGCAGGTGTTGAGACATGGTTTAAAAGACTAACTTGACAAATGATTAAGAAACACACAAATGTATTAATAACCACTGTTTACTGCCATATTGTTCTAAAGGCAAGTGACCTTGCTTGGAGAAGTATTTGACAAATGAAGCAATACTGCCATTGTAAACTTTCTTGTTCTAAAGAAAGCAGTACTGTTCTGTAGATAAAAATTATGTAAATAAGTTATTTTATATTAAAGATGGCTCCCATAACCTCATATATTTGAATGCTTAGTCATCAGAGAGTGGTGCTGTTTGAAAGGACTTAAGAATTAGGAGTAATGACCCTGTTGGAATAGGTTTGGCCTTGATGGAGGAAGTGTGTCTCTGGAGATGGCCTTTGAGGTTTCAAAAACCCATGCCAGGCCTAGTCTCTCTCTCTATCTGCAGATCATGATGTAGCTCTCAGCTACTACTCCAGTGCCATGCATTATGCCATATTCCCTGTCAAGATGATAATAGACTAACCCTCTGAAACTGTGGGCAGGCCTCCAATTAAATGTCTTCTTTTATAAGAATTGCCTTGGTCATAGTATCTTTTCACAGCACTATAACAGTGACTAAGACAATATGTATAACAGTTGTTTAACTGGTAGCACACAGATTTTTTATTTAAGGAAATCTGTACTTGCATATGTAACATTCTGCAAAGAGAGGACCAAACACTACACCATTCAAGGCTGGGTGTCTAGTTTAAACTGAAATTTAAAATGGAGCATAGTCTCAGTTATCTTTTCTACTGCTATATTAATTTATTTTCTTGTTTCAAATCCACATCCTTTCATTCTCTCTCTATTGAAGCCAACAGTTATAGTTCCAACAACAGCAGTAAAGGAATAAGAAGTTGTTATTTACAGGATTCATTGCTAAGAATTAGAAGTTACTCACAGAGTTCAGTTAAGGTGAGAGATCTTTAGTTTTTATACAATTCACTTTGGCAGCATTGCAGAAAATCAGAGAGGGGTGAGGCTTGAGGCAGGAAGAAAATGACATGAAATGTTTGGGAAGAACGATCAGAAAAACTTGGTGAACCAAAACACATGAAATGATAATGAACAATACAAGACACAATCAACCCATAGCCTGAAATTCTGAGGTGCAGACTGTGGTACAGCATTTAAGTAAGGGAGTAATCAAAAAATCCTGAGGGGTCTGAAGGAAGACTTTTGAATACCTAGTTATGAAAGTGGGCCCTCTGGGAAGCATTAATGAGCTATT
>LZPO01108685.1:21465-39691 GCA_001675575.1 Neotoma lepida
TGTTCCTTCCGAGGCGGCTGGCGTCTCCTGACTCAGCCTTTCTCTTCCCAGAATTCTCCTTGTTTGTTTATCCCGCCTATACTTCCTGCNTGGCTACTGGCCAATCAGCATTTTATTTATCAATCAATCAGAGCAACACATATTCACAGCATACAGAGCAATATCACCATCACACTCACTCATGCANACACTCACACACAGAGAGAGNTCAATAACTGTAATAAAAGGAGGATGTAAGGGCTACAGGCATACTGAAAAGAATTGGATTCTACTAATACTAATATAAATTAAAATTACAGTAGTAAGAAAATATCTCAGCAAGTAAGGTTTTATAAAGAATAATATTAATAATAAAACTGCTGATACTTGCAGAAGTCCCATGTAACATGACCTCACTGTCACTTCTGGTTAGATTTAGATTAAAACTTAGCACAAGTATCAAGTTGCGTTATCAATATCAATTAAATCAGTTGATACCCTCCGACCCAGATACCTTGCTTTGGGGATTCCATGTTAAGAAATAATTCTGAACACTCATGATACAGTTTGTAAGTTGGTATTACTGTCTCAAGTTCAACCTTAATTAAAAATTTACAAGCGACTATGTTTTAGTACAATGACTTTTAGGCATTTTCCCCACTCCATCCCCTGCCCCACCCTGCTTTCTCCTACTTTCATGGATTAATCATTTTTGTTGCACATCTAGATCCAGCTGTGTCTTTTATGTCTTCAGTGACTCTACTCCCTTCTCTCAAGTTCTCAGTGTCTTGCATTTCTTATTTCTTTGCTGACCCCCTACTCCCATCCTAAGATACATGTTTCTCAGCAGAAGTGTATGTTATGAGACCTGCTCGTGGTAGCTTCTGTGAGTTACACCAGTGCTCCAAGGTTGCAGCCACTCCCCCAATGCACTCATCTCAAAGTTCTGTGAATCCCAGCTGTGACCAAGCTCAAATTTGCCATATATAGTGAATGGAAAAGTTGATGAAACATTAGGATATGAAAATAGTTGCCAAGAAGCAGGGATTGCAGAAGGCCAGGGGGCAATCAGGTTTTTATAACGTCCCTGAACACAATTTTACCACGAGCATATAAAGCATCCCTACTGGCACCTTTCCTAATTGCCTCATCCATTTATGTGGACCATAATTGCCAAAATTATCTCCTTGACTGAATGCATGTGTGTTGCCTTTGGCATTTTTGTCTCTACAAAAAAAAAAATTGAGAAGATTAAAAAACTGCAATGTAAGCTGAATTTTGGCCTTTAGGTTTTAATATGAGGACTAACTCTTTGTAGTAATCCAAAATAAAAATGTGTTTCTACNGTCAGAAACACAAATAAGGGAATGTGTTGTTAGGAGTGGGGCTGGTGGCTGAAAATGTTTGGCTCATGTCCGCACAGGCCCACATCAGATACTTTCAGGGGAAGAAGCACAGATATGGATGTCCAGATTGCCTCACACCAAGCCCCAATCCAACACTGACTCGCTATCATTTGGTGGCAACATCACTAGCACCCCTGAGATACGNAGCCCAGAAANTCAAGCTCCTTCTATGCACCTCAAATAAACGTCCCTTGTTATTAGACTGAGAAGAAATTGGGAAAAACACAGGAAAACATTAGAAGTAGGTTTGCATCAGTTTACAAGAGATTTCCAGCAGTGAGNACCTAGCATATGGGTGCCAATGGAGAGGTGAGTTCTAAGTAAACTTGTTCTTGTGTCCCCCAAGGAACTCCTGTCCATGGGAAGCAAAGCAACCAGCAGTCTAGAGAAGTCACAAGAAAACACTGAGCCTAGCTAAAGAGTCCCTAGGTCTAAGNTGATCTGGGTCTGTAGTACTTTCATTTATTGTATGTANAAGAAANAAAACTGAAATTCCTGATGACCTATACTTACTGTCTCTTTTTCTTTTCTACATTCTAGCAGTATTGACAACATACTGGCAAAGCANTCAATNTATTGTCCTATTATAATTCCAGTTACTTGAAAAGGTTATATTGGTATTTACACATATACAAATAAGATGACTATCNTTGTGTCTGCAAGTGGCAGAAAGAGGCCGGGAAAAACAGGGCGGGGAAAGGAGCCATTAGTAACATAGTTTGCAATAAACACATCTCTCTACTGGGGGCGTTCCTGTTAAAAAGGAAAGCAAAGCCTCATTTGTTGTTTAATTTTTCTGGATTCTCAAAACTCCATATGCTCCACAGCACAGCCAGTGAAAACATTGATGCACACATCCAGAATGTACCATGAGAAAGATTTAATACGTGTCCCTTTGATGTAGAGGTGTATTCTATCACCCCCACTAAATGTACCAAATTGTTGAACTGGGAGGCTTGCCAGTTCTCAGATAGTGTGGGTGTGCACAGTGTTCCATGGGCCACAAATTTCTCCTGCCTCTGCTACAATTTCCTCCTACAAGATAGAGCCGTGCCATTGCACACATTTTAAATAAGCACTGTTCTTTCATGCTGTAGGGCTGAGCCAAACAAGCAGCGCTTACACAGAACCAACAGTACAACGATCCGTCTCTGATAACTGGTCTTATTTTATTTCCTAGGAATAATCCAAAATGCCCAGATTCTTTTGTGGTTACCCACTGCGCCCACTCTATCCTTGAACCTCATTTTACATTTAATGTTGCTCTGAAGACAAAGTGTTTTCAAGTAGCCAACCCAAGCCTCCTTGCTTTTAATATTTCATGCAGCATGACACTTAAAGCTCAGACTCAGGGCCAGATTTCCAAGTGCCTTTCCACTTCCTCACTCAGAGCNTGTTGTCCTGGTCGGATTTGCACAGCGGTCACCTAATCGCTGCAGGGACTTGTGAAAAATGTAATCAGGGAGTGATGTTGTGTGTCGGCACCATGAGGTCCCTGGAGCCAGGTGCTACATAAATACAATGTATTAAAATATTTTGACCTACCAGAGTGGATAGTGCTCTGGTACATCTTCATCACATTCTATCGTGACAGGCCTTTGCAAAACAAGAATCAGTAGCTAGGTTTATCTTGCTGGGTAAACCTCTGTGGGAAGCAGTGATAAGTAACCTGCAAGTGACGTGGCTTCCACAGAAACCATGATTGTCTCTATCATTTATTAATTTCCCTTATCCACAAATACTCAGCCCCAACTGCCTTTCTTCATTAACTGGATCCCAATATGCTCCAAATGAGCCGTAGACTCTGTCTTGAGTTTTGCTTGAATAAATGAGTATTTAGATGACGAGAAATTGACAGACAGATCCTTCTATAGATTAGGCATTATTAGCTCAAAAGATGAGCGCAGATTGTGTTCATTTTTCTGAATACTGAGGCTTTCAGAGACCTGAGTAATAACGGGATATGTAAAGCAGGTGAATCTAAGAGATACAGCCAAGTATTATACTTCTCACCTCTACAAAGGCTGCTGTGTGATAGGATCTAGCTGTGACATCAGCTAATATTGAATCTGTAATAACAGAAATGCTATCTGCTGCAGATGAAATTTCAGAGGACAGTGGCATACAACACAGTGATTTTTATTTATTCATCTATCTTTAATGCATGTGGATTTTTAAATGGCAAAAGGCCTAGCTGGCTTATGTTCACAGAAAAACCTACTAGTGTATGCTGACCACCAGCAACAGAAACTGTTTGAAGCCCATCTTCATTTTCATCAAATACTCTGCTTGGCAAAGAAAGATGGGAGGAGTATATATTATACTCTGTACCTGGTAATGAGCTAATGCAGAGGCAGACTGGGATGACAGCTCACCTTTACTGAAAGGAAAAAAACTCAGATTGACGTATGATTAAAAAGGAAATCCATATCACATTGCACTCCTTCTGCACTATGTTTGCTTTTCACATCCATGGGGTGAATGTACACACTCTTATACACAGCACAAATTCCTTCTGGAGTCCAGGATGCAAGTAAAATCTTATCTTAAACCAGAACGTTGGGGGAAATGAGCCACGAAGGCAGTTGCTAGGAGAGTTTTCAGTCACTCTGCTTCAGAGGGAGATGTGAGCACGTGCACCCAGAGGGCTAGCCTTTAACATTGTTAGCAAGATAGTCCACTTTCTAAGGAAGGTAGCAATACAAGCCCTGGGAGAGCCACTATGTAGCAATGCATATTCTAGCATGTGACTTCAGCATGCGGGCAGGGGGAGTAAGTGATTTTTCCTTGGGATCCTATAGTAGCCCCCATAGGAATGTGTCCTTAAGAGTTCCTTAACTGAAAATGTTAGCTCCCAGCAGAGTGTAACACTTTGAATTGAAAATTTCATTGTTTACATATCTTTAAATAAAGAGATACTCATAATATATTTNTTCTAATGGCAGATGCAATGGGACTGCATAGCTACATTCTCAGAATGTTGTCCTGACTCAAAAGATCACTAGTCTGTCTTTAATCAAAAGCCTGACCTACCAGACCAATGTGTTAGCTCTCATTCTGACCCTCCATTGATTAAATTTTGCCCAAACATGGGAAATTACATAGAAATGAGGGGAAAGGGTTGGTTTTATATTGTTTTTAGCTGGTATATTTTCTTTGTTGGGAATAATTTGAATAAAAATTTATGTGTGATATCTTGGACTTTATTCAAAATATGGAAAGGTTATTTGTAGCCCAAATAGATTTTAGCTCTTGGGTTACCAGGACTCACATTCATTAGATAAGTGATTGTAATTTGCTACACAGTTTATCAGGCAGTGATTCCTAAATAAGACAACATAGATAAAACGAGGATGATGAGTATTTAGTTATCAACAGGTCAAATCATTAAATGCAGGAAATATGTTCATGTGCACATTAGACTCTGAGAAAGCTGCGTATGCCAGGTGTGACTTGGGGAAAATGTACAGATTCTGAGCCAATAAAATATAGAATAAAGAAGGACTTTGTAAAAATGAGAAAGTTAAGCTGTACTTAACAATTGTCTTTCTCATAGTCATATAATTAGCTAATAAGCCCAGAAGGACCAGGACCTAGTCTTCTAGATATTGGACTAAGTCACATTGTTTGATGGGTGAATGAATGACAAAGTACAACGCTTTCTAGATGAGCTCCCACCTTGCATCTTGGGAAATCAAAGCTTAGTCTCCTAAATAATTACAGAAATCATCACCCATACTAAAAACTAGATGATAGATAAGTAGATGCTATATCAAAGATAGATAAGTAGAGATATCAAAGACACATAGATGATAGATCAAAAGATGATAGATAGATAGATAGATAGATAGATAGATAGATAGATAGATAGATAGATGATAGACAGATGATAGATAAGTGATGGATGATAGCTACATAGATGATAGGTAACAAGATAAAAGATTGATTCCCTAATCCCTTAATTTGGCAATTAAATTCATGATTTGTCCCATTAGGGCACACTTTCCCTATCTCTGAAAATGTCTATGTGTCCTGAAGCAATTAGTCTGAGTTTGAATAATATCCAGGTAGTGCCTAGACCAGTGCCTACATGAAGTATTTTCAGTTATCCAATCTCATTTTCCTCTTATCATGGGGTTTAAAGGAAAACTGAATGTGGATCTTCTTCCACGTGAGAATTCCAGAGGCATCTACTCCCATGACAATTTTGGGAAGAAGTTGATATTTTAGTATTAGTGTAGCTAATCTAAGACTAGTAAACATACACTACAGACCNCAGCTTTCTCACACTCAGGCCATTGTCCCACGGGACAGGAAGTGACATCACCTAGCTCTTCCCTTCCTGCTCATCTTCTGTAAATATCACACACCCCCCCATTTTAAGGTACCTTTAAATTATTTTACTCCTGAAACCCACTACCCATGAGTCAGTGGCATTCCCATCACAAGGGGAAGCCAGACACAGCTGGACTACAAAAAGCCAGTTCTTATATTTAGGATTTTCAAATTCATGGCAAAGTTAATAACTTAAAACATGGTGTTTTTCTATTCCAAGGGCCATGGTTTTTCAAAAAATAAAGCATTTATAGAAATGGCAATTTCAATTTTAAAAATAAGAGCATTGATTTATACGATACACAACAAGATTATAGAATGTCAGATGACTTAGAAGTCATTCCTTACTTTTAAAAAGAAATAAATTTCAACCTGCTGGCAGGGGGACAGGCTAGAGATAACAATAGAGAAGCTGAACAAGCTGTGTCTGCAAACGCGTTTGAAAGTAGAAGAAACTGTGAGTGTCTTCACGGGTCTTTTTTGGAGGAGGGCACAGAACCTCTTTTTTAAAAGACAAAAACAAAAACAAAAACCTTCTTTAGCACGGACCATACTGCAGGTGAAGATGGCAGGTCAGGTGTAGACAGTGTCTGAGAGAACCCTAGCATGAGGCTCCAGAACCCAGAGGGGTTACAGAGTAAGCTTGAAAAATTCTGGTGACCCAAAAGTGGGGACGCAGTGGCTGAGGAAGTAAGCCAGAAGGGTCACACTGTGTAATTGCAGATGTGACAAGACCTAAGAGCTGACAATTATGGCACACTGGGGACGAGGAGGGCATGGATGAGAACTGGTGACTGAAGGCCAGGAAAGACATATTCATGGCTCCAGACAGGTGAGTAAGACCAAGGGTGACTGCAGACTGGACCTCTGCCACCCTCCTCCTGGAGGTATTATGAGACACAAAGGTAGANTCTGACCTGAAGAGAATTAGAAAAATGGACTGGATGCTTGGAGTGAAATCTGAATTATCAGAGAACCACAGTAAGAGAATTAAGATATAATTTAAACCCAGTAATAAGAAATAAAGTCTGTGTGTATTAGTTTCTTGCTGACCAAATCTATGCATTCTAGTGGACTACAGGATCCAGAGTCCTACTCAACTACCTCGCCTCATTTACATCTTCTGTGGCAGCTTTCCCACACCTGAGTTCTGCTGAAACTATGGATTATTCGCTGTTAAAGATGACTGTCTTGAATGTTGTGGGACATTTGACAATATCCTTGAGCTTGTCCACTAGATGACACTAGCAAGCACCATCCCCACTCCAGCATTGTTTCTGGACATTTCTACACATTTACAAGGGGCAAATTCGTCTAGGTTCAGAACCATCGTTCTTAAATGTCCTAACACAATCTTGAGAAAGAAATTGTAGAATACCACAAAGCCGAGTTACACACCACAGATGGAGTCGTTTTCATTGATAAATATGGAGTCAAAGCCAAGGTGGGTGAATGGAATTTCATCNAGGCTTATAACCCAGATATCTTGACACCNAAATCTATGCTTTTTCTACACAAAACTTGAAATATCTCTTAACTATAGCACAGAATCTAGCACCTACCAACAACTCCTAATGAATGAAGGAGTGAATGAATGAATGATTGGTTGATGGACCGATTGAATGCTTTATTCAACTGAACCGTGTCTTGCTGTTGAGCACTGTGGAAAAGGGAAGAATGACCCAAGTCTCACAGCTAGTAACAAAGACACTCGAAGGTCTTCTACCTCTCAGAGCTGATTCAAACNCCAATTGAACAGCTATGAATCCACAATCAGCATGGCAAAATAATACCAGACAGTTTGTTACTTAATCTTGGCAGACATGCTTTATTTTAAAGCTTTGACCGTGGACTAGCATCTTGTATTTCAAAAGGCTCATGGATGATGGAGATGCTGAAGCAGCTACGTTTGCTGTCTGCTTTAGGCCCGAGCTGCTGATTCTCACTACCTGAACTGCACACCTTGAATCTCACTCAGATGTGTCCATGTCCTTTTCTTTAGCCATTTCCACTGAACTGTTTTTCTCCTGCAAACCTGCAAGGAGCTCTAAGACTGATAACATTTTCTGTTTCTTTCCTTTGTGTTTATCTCACGCAGTACTGAGCACAAACTAGCAGTTGCCTAGATTTGAATTACTAATCAGAATTCTATAGATAACTGCCTCGATTTGCTCAGNAATCAAATACCCCTACAGCCATAGTCTGTCTGCCCCAGATAGACCAAAATCTGAGGTCCTACTGTCGGTCTTTATTTATTAATGTGTAGCTGGANGGCACATTATCTGATATCAGAAGCCAGTGGCAACTTTCCAATCGGTGCCACTAATAGAGATAAATGTGTAGCAGAGGTGGTAAACTGGCTGAGAGCCTACCAAAGGCAGCCCGAGGGTAAGTTCTATTTGGCCATTTATTAAAGGCAATGTAGCTAGGTGCAGGTTGTGCTCAGTCAGTGCAACTGACTTGGAACCAAGCTCACATCACTTCCTCGTGTTGCAAAGCTCNTNACCCCCTGATGGGCAGAATAAATGGGTAAACGTGAGTAGTAAGCATGAAACAAGCCAGATCTCGTGAGTTAGCTGTACNCTACAGCTGAGACCTCTGCCATCAGTGACTGTTGCTCTCTTGTTCTTCAAAGAACTCCCTTCTCTTGGTGACAGCCTCAGTAACGCTTTCCTGATAACTGCTATAGCCTTTACCAAGGCATCTGAGACTCAGCCGTATACAAAATAGGTATTCCAATTTCAGTAATCTACATCAGTGAGGCGATGAGGAGGAAAGTATGAAGAGTTAAGTTCTCCTAGAATGTAATCCAAACTGTATTTTGGTTATAGGAGATGGCCCCAGTATTGACAATGTCAGCAGTAGTTAAGAATGTTATCTTAGGCTAGCCTCTTAGCTGGTCTGGGCCTCTGTTCCCTTACATCAGTGGTTCTCAACATGTTGAGTCACGACGCCCTTGGGAGTCAAAGGGCCCTTCCGCAGGGGTCACCTAAGAGCATCTGTATATCAGATATTTACATTACGCTTCATAACAGTAGCAAAGGTACAGTTATAAAGAAGCAACAAAAATAATTTCATGGTTGGGGGATCACCACAATATGAGAAGCTATGTTAAAGGGTCACTGCATTACAAAGGTTGAGAGACACTGCCTTACATAGAAAATGGAGGGACAGATGGTCCTACACAATACAGTTGTGATAAAAATTAGTTAATATGAATAAAGTTCTTAGGCACGCTAAGCCATCATCTATGAACGTGAGCCTTGAGCAAATTACAATCCCACCCCACCCTCACCTGCACCCATTACTGTTCACAAAGCTGGTGTAATAAACAGATCATGCAGCACGTGTTGCCATATACTGTTTAGCAATAAAATAACTCGGTGCCAAGGCCTAAAGTACAAATTCTCTCAAATGTTGAACACACATGAAGATGAAGAACTCTACATCAATCCTTCTATTCAAATATTTTACTGGTAAATAACATGAAAAGCCTTTATTCTCCCTAAATCTTTTTGTTGCCTGCCACTGAACTCATGTTTTAATGGTCTCAGTAGACATGCTCAAATCTCTCAGCCAAACCACCCACAATTACCAGAGGCCTTATCCACGCCTGGTGTGCCACAGCTCCNCCAAGTGGCAGAAATCAGTATTCTTTATTTGGGTATNTTTGGAAGAAAGCCATATAGCTTCAAAGACTGTGGGCATAGAAACAATTCTTGCAATAAGCATGTTCCCGACCTGGTTCCCATCTGGTAATGAAAACCTCCTGGTTTTTCTCAGACGTCTGTTCCCACGTTTCTGCTCTCTGAGCAGAGGAGCGAGGACAGTTCTGAGAATTGAGCATTACAGAAGAGGCAGAACTAGGAGGAAATGAGGGAGAGGAGATTTGCCTAGGAACAGTCATATTTCTGTTACTTTTTTAAAGAGTAAAGGATTGTATAGCCACCGAATGAAGAGGATACCAGCATGGGAAGAACTCAGCAGCATCCATAGACTGGGGTGTGCTGGGATGTAACCCCATCACTCTGGAGGTTCCTAGAATGACAAAGACCAGGGAGTCTAATATTTCACATGCACACTAACTTATATCTCCCTCTCTTTCCTACTTATTCCAACCCTCCCAACTTAGGAGAGACCTAAAAGTAAAACCTCTTCCAAAGGTAATTTTCCTCAAGACCATCTGTCTTTAAATCAACCCACAGGAAACATTTCGGCTATGTAAGGACTTTCACAAAATATCAAATGTAGGAGACTGGCTGGGACAAGGGTGATATCTGGCTGATGTAATGAGAATTTCTAAAAAGTCTTATTAATTGAAAACCCAGAGCCAGATATTGGAGTGAATGCTGGAAGATTAGAGAGACAGAACAAGCAAGCCACAGCCAACCTCACCTTGCTAACTTCTCAGCCGATCCTGTTTCCTCAAACTGGAAGCTTCTGAGTCCTCATCCAAATGGATCTCANNTGAACTGCTGCTAAAAGCCTAAAAGCTTAAAAGCCTCTAGTTTCTGGTCCTCATGCCTTATATACCTTTCTGCTTCCTGCCATCACTTCCTGGGATTAAAGACATATGTCTTTCCCAAGCAAGACATAGATCTCAAGTCCTGGGATTAAAGATGTGTACCATCATGCCTAGCTCTGTTTCCAGTGTGGCCTTGAACTCACAGAGATCTGGATGGATCTCTGCCTTCAGAATGCCAGGATTAAAGGCGCGTGTGCCACCATTTTCTGGCCTCTATGTCTATCTAGTGGCTGTTCTGTTCTCTGAACCCAGGAAAGCTTTATTAGAGTGCACAATATATCAACGAGTGTATGTTTGATGAAAATACAAAGCGTTGGCATTGCTGCTGCTGTCCACTTTGCAGGTGAGTCTTAGAAACAATCTGTGGCTGCACTAAAGCTGGTGACCTGCACGGCACAAACAGCTGGGATCACTGAAAATGACGGATTGGGCTTCACCTGAAACCCTTTGGGGAAATAGCAAAGGAGCCCCCGTCTCTAGTGCCACTGCTGCTATCATAGGAGGCAGGGACAGTGCAACCTTGCTAGCAGCTCTAGCCAGCACAGCTCTGACGACTGCAGCCCAGCTGCTCTCTCCCTTCTCAAAAGTGCAATACAAATTAATTTGCCAAAACATCCAAGAGTCATCTTTGCACTAAATGATGCATGATTAAAAAAACACACATGCCGGCTATTTCTGCCCTTGCCACATTCATTACCATGATTTGTTAAACATTTATGAGCTCATCACTATTTGAGGGTAGCAACAGCTTGGTAAAAGCCAGAAGGACCCTGAAAATGCACCGTGCTGCTCCTTCTGGGAGGCAGAGTTTCAGATTTATCTGTTGCTATTTTCAAGCTAAAAAATATTCCAATGTAATCTCAAGGGTTGGGAGAGCAGGCTTCCCTGANGATGTTATTGGTTCTCAGCTCACAAGTATGTCATGGTCTCATGTGATAATGATTTTTTACAAAATAATAATAGAAATAATAAAAAAGGAGCAACTAAATATGGAAAATACAAAAAAGGAATTTAATCAGAAGGGAGGGAGAGAGACAGAGAGGATACAAATCAGTCACAGTTTGTCTCTGCTCTTCTCCGGCAAATGGGAGATACCACAGCCCACAGGGAAGGATGTCTTTGGAGTGAAANGANGCAGTTTCCTTTGAGACTCCCTTCATCTCACAGAACTATGAGGCTGCTTGCTTTCTTCAAACTGATTAAGTATTGAAANGNGGCTTGTCCTTGCCTGGTGTGTAGTCCANAAATTCTCAAGAAAGAGAGTCGTTGCATCCCTGCCAGACCCAGGGGGTAATGTCTGAGCAGGGTCAAAGGTCACTCAAGCNTTTCCTCCTGACATAAACATCTTAGGCTCCTGTTTACAGAAGGGTCAAGATGTCGCCATATGCCTGCCCGCACTCTCTGTGGCATTCTGAAAAGAAAGGCCATAGCTGGCTCTTACTTTGGAGGCTGTGGAAGGCTCCACTGTAATTAAATAGTACAACATCAAAGTTGGCTCTGCCTCCAGCGAGACAGACTGTGCTAGTCAAAGGTCTTTGTTTCCTTCCTTAGAAGCCACTGGATTCTATTTTTCTGTAAATGCAAAGAAGGAAAAAGCCCTACAAGGCAGAACAAGACCAATGTTGAGGAAAAGTCAATAAAACAATTTGCTCTTCAAGGGCCGAGCCGAGGCAATTTCCACTTTGATCTTCCATATCTGCATCCTGCTTTTGTACCTGATTCATCAATTTTGAAGATGAACCTCTATATTGAACTTTTTGATTATAACCTGTTTTGTTGGCTGAGGGCACAGGCTTTTAATTATCTCCAAGAAGAATGTCCTTATTGGATTTCAAAAACGAGGGTGTTCCTATATCCAGGGATGAGAAGCATATAGAAGCCTGTATTAATTCGTAGGAAAGACAAGAATTTTCTTGTAAATCATTTGTACCCGTGGGTACATTGGAAGACCCAAAGAAAACAAGCATTCCACACTGAGTGTGTCTGGCAAGATGCCAAAACATCAGGGCAACGTGGTCAAGTGATTTAAAGGTGAAATCAATTATCTGCATGCTTATGTGGCATGATGCCAAGTAACCAACTCAGTAAATGTTTAAATGTTTGAAGCTTGGCAATCAATCACCTACTGTCTGGGTAGCTTTAAATAAGTTGCAGTTTCTTTGTATTAAACCCTGTCCCTCCTGTCCTTCTGGTTTTTTTTTTTCCTTCTCTCCAATTCAAAGGACTTTATGTCATCAAAAAGTGGAAACATCGCTTCTTTCTTTTTTCTGATAGCCAAGGAGATTAAGTTGATTATCAGTATCTTACTGGTTGAAACAAGAGCAATGCAATTACATACTTGAGGATTTCCTGAGGGAAGAGGAGGCTGCTGACTCACAGCCATGTTTCACGTCGGCGACTGCCACTCTAAGATTCTATTATTCAAGACGCTCATACATAGTCTTGCATGAAAGGCTCTAATAGAGACATATCAATGAGTGAAGGTTGCCAAACTCAGAAACAATGGGAAATAGAAACTTCCAGAGACNTTCTGAGAGAGGGTGGCAGCAAAAGAGGTCAGAGTGGCTCCTGCCCCACAAAGGCAAAGTATCTAAGGAAGTGAGAGAAATGATGGCCAAAGGCAGCAAGCTTTCCACATTCTGGGATTCTCCCCGGGCAGTGTCTTCATCTACCTGCCGTCATAGGCAAACCCTGGAGAGTTCGCCATAAAAGTCTGTTACTGGACAGATCATGGCTTAAGTGTTTGAGAGANGCTGAGGGCATGGNTTGTTGAAAGCAATGACTTCCCNGCAAAGCCTGGCTTGTCCACAAAATAAACCAAGGGCAGCCATTCTGGGAGGAGGCTACTGTTTCCCATGTTCCCCTTGACTCAACCTTTAATGAGGCAGGAGGCGAGGGTAGAGAGTGAGGCCCTGGGGGCCTTACAGCAGTGCTGAACAATCAGCATATGAAATAAGCCAGTAATTGGCTGAAGTCACTGGTACAGACAGGGTTTTTGGAGTATCCCTGAAGGTCACCTGTGGCTCACTACAATACTAAAGCACACTCCTGAGTAGAGATACTAATGAGATATGTTATGCATGAAGTTGTATGTAGAACTACATGTGCTAGCCAGAATGCGGGAGGAAGCCTGTGTCANGCAAATGACCTAAAGGCTTCATGCAGTCTTGTCTTTGAGCTGCTGACTTTTCCTTTGTCCAAGCACACTTCCTCTGTTGGAAGTACACCTTTTTAAAGGCAAATGTCCCTCCTTCTGTTTCTGCTATCCATGTGTTTCTGTCCAATTCCTCATTACAAGTCACAAGCCCATGGAATCACCGTGGAGGTGTCCACTGCCCTCCAACATCCACCAATATCATTGGCATCTTCTGCCTCCTCCACAGTACCAGAGTACCACAGAGTGAACTAACACCATTTGGACCCATGGGAGCTGCTTCTGGATCTGTTGAATTCGATGGAATCCAATTTTCCAAAGAGCAAAGTTAAGTTATACTAACGTTGTCTTACAAGAAACTGGGAAATCACATAATCACTGCTGCTAATCCGGGACCTATGATGTCAATGGACTAATCAAAAGAGGAGTGTCAGGCTGTTCAATAGCAGAATTTTATACTCTGCATCTCGTGTGATCCAGCAAACAACTCTGCCAGGCAGAAAGAGCAAGGGCAGTCACCTCATATTGCAGATGCATGAAACACACAAGAAACAAGGCTCATAGGCTTAGGGTTTGTTTGAGGTACTGCGTGTAAGCAGAAGACAACAGAAGTGCTGGACTCCACCCTCCACATGTCCGGTCCAGTGTCCCCTCCATTTGTTCACACTGGCTCCTAACCTCTAACTGTGAAGTAAGTGATAAGGTCCTACTCAGAGCATCTTTTTCAATTAGATCCTTCCTCCCATGGTCTTAAGCTAGGAATTTCATCTGCTGTAGCCTGAAATTCGAAGACCCCTGTGCTCAGGCCTCTCTTGTACTGGACTGGTAGGAAAATGCCATGTTCCCACCACCTGGAATTCCTAGTGCTGGTTTCCTATTTGCAAGGGGTTAGAGAAAGCCCTCATTAGAATAGCAGGTTTAATTGATTTAATTGTGGAAGCAAAGACTCTTAAAAGATTCCAAAGGTTGGGGAGGATAAACAATTTTCAATACTTTATAACAGGTGAGAGGTTAGGTAGAAAACAGCAATACATGTATCTATATATCTATATAGATATATAGATATAAACATTCCCTGGGCATTTCGTGTTCCAGTCATTGATTGAACAATACTGAATAGAATGTGGCATCTGTCCTTGGGACTTCACAATGGGGGAGACATACATGAAGCAAATAATTATCAATACTATAATTCAATCTATAAGCACTTCAAAGCAGCATCAATTATCAATCATCACGGAGCTAGAAATAGAATATTAATAAAAATATAAAGGATTAGAGGCTTTTCCCAGAATTCTGCTGTTGAATAACCAGTTTGTTTATTGTAGAACACTGCTGAAAGTGAAACATCAATGAGAAAAGCATTTATTTATTTTGTGTTTAAAGGAGGTTTAAAGGAAAGGATTGGGGGTTAAATCCCTTAAGGTTAGCAGCTTTCTATTGTGATTATTGCTCTGTTCTCCACTAGGTTGGAAAACAACAAATAAATGAAATATCACACAGCCAAATGGAGGTAGAAACGTAAGAGAAGCTGTGACAGTGACATGCCAAAATANACCACATTGTGCCACAAAAGAGTCANGNGGAAGTCTCAACATGCATTATTCACTTGACTCTCTTTTGTAGCACAATGTGGTTCGATGTGTGATTGACAGGTAGACTTGCATGATGAGGCTTCTACAGTAAAATGATCCTTCNCTTCATCATTACACAGCNCAGCAAAGCCGTATCTGTGAAGCTGGGCACATGACCTCGAAGTTGAAATCCATTGGAGAATGNGAAGCCTAATGGGACCTATTTGGAATTTCAACTGCACCTACTCCAGCAATGGGCTGTGGGCAGGATGCAGTGGACACTATCCTTTGTCTTAAGGTTTGCTTCTCTCCTTTTTCATAATGATCAGGTAACATGGTTTAGGAGAGCTGCTAAGTCTTCCTCTAGCCCCAAGGACAGATAAGTGTCTTTATTCTGGACCAGTGGGAATACACTCCACCTGTCCTTATATTATTTAAGACANGGCTTGACATAGAGGGTNTACTCTATTAAAACAGCTTTGTGGAAGCAATGCAGAGAATTCTTGGATTATTGAGGCTTAGGGGATGGAGTATACCACCTTCTAAGAANTAATAATATAACAAAATCCCAAAGGGGGTGAGGGTTATCATTCAGTCTTCACATACTATTTTTAAGTGCACTGTGCATTCCACAAACAAAGTAAGGTCTGAAACAAGGTTGATAGAAATATAAGTAGGAATGAAACAAGATGTTTNTCCCTAAATATCATATTTGTAACAAGAGAAACCCTTAAATATTATTTAAGGCTAAAATACTATAAATACATAAAACAGAACGTATAAAAGAATATGGTCATTTAGAAAGAACANAGGTNACTCATATCTGTTAGCGCAAGGACCAAGAAAGGCCCCAAAGGAGGCTCCATTTGTTTTGGTTTTTGCTTTTTCATTTGAACGAGGGGTAAATATGATTTCCACACCTAAAGGTGGGGGTAAAAATCTATATTTAATCCAGTCAAGGAGGATGACATTGAAGTTCATCATCCTCAGTCTCACAATAGCAAAAGAGAAAGACGTGCATGAGTCATTTAAAATTCCTTAGAAAAAAAAAGAGAGCAAAAGCAAGTAGTTCATTGGTCATTTGTCTGCCTGGCACGGGTTCAAACCCCAACACACAAGAAGGAGGAGGAAGGGGAGGAGGAGCAGGAGGGGGAGGAGGTGGAAGAGGAAGAGGGGGAGAAGGAGGAGGTAGAGGGGCAGGAGGAGGAGGAAGTGGAGGGGGAGGAGGAGGAGAGCAAGAAGAATTGTTATTTAGGGAGAAGGAAGCACACAGAAGCAGCACGGTGGGAAACAACAGCTCCATCATTTGAAGTATTCAAAGAATCAAAGGCTCTGAGTTTGCCCTGGAAAGCAAAGTCCATGGAGGAGAGTGTTTCTAAGCGAAAGAAAAGGAGAGGGCAGTGCTGGACAGANCACCACTGCTCTACGGTGTGACTTGTCCCAGAGGTCACAGCAGAAGAGACACACGGCTAACAGAAATGAACCTGTGAGTTGGCCGGGAGCCTGAGTTTGGAGAGAGCAGGAATGAGGTTAGCAGCACTATGGAGGGTGGAGCAGAGACACCTCAGCCAGGGGAAGTGGAGACTGAGAGAAATACAGCCATCTGTCTTCTCCTTAGTGATCCTTCCATTGTCCTCATTTCCTCACTTACAACGCCTCCNGGGGTGAAGTTCCACACTGGAAAGCAATCATACACACAGTGGGGTAGGATTTAGACTTCTTCTTGTGCTTTTCTGTACCCTTTAAACGTTTATGTAATGGATTCAAATGGAAGGTANGCTTACTGTCAGGTTCTAAGTCATGGTGAGACAAGGTCATTGGCATGGCGAGCTCCTGCAGGTAACAGTTGCCTTCCCCAGCCTTCCCTACCTCCTAACTCTCCTTGGGGCTGCCTCAACCCTCACCAACATCATCCTTCTCAGAAAGACTCATTTCCATCTCCCATGAAGCTCATCTCTTGGCATCCAATTATCACACTCCAAACTTAAAGCCTTACATTTTGGGAGTTTCNCAACACTGAAAAACATCTTCGTGATACACGAAAGGAGAAACCAAGAAGCTAAAAGTATTACTATAGTGTCCAGGCNAAACATATTGATAAACATTCCATGTTTCATAAAAACTCAGCAAGCTAAACTTTGCTTTTATTTTATCTGTATACTGCTAAATGCTGTAACAGGAATTATTGGATAACGCTAGTATAAAAATGTTGGCTAGAGAAGCAGGTGGGAATAAGGTCAAACCCGATCCAGCTTTGGATAGTGAAATGGAAAACAGAAGAGAGGGGTGTGTGGGAAAGCTAGCACAGCTCTTGGNAAGTAGAAGCTGGACCCAAGGGACCATCTGAATATAAAGCACTTCATACTCAAGTGTATGATGGAAAACGATCAAGCTGTCCCAGGTGACAGATCTTTGAGGGTCCTTAGTGGTGGGTTTCTCAGNTGATGTGAAGGTAGNCAGCTGCAGTGGTAGCTAAGAGTAGCTGAGAGGCACCAATTATAACTGTGAATGTGTCNGTGACTCAGCTTTGGTAACCAAAGTTGGCAGAAAATNAGAGCTGTGTGAATGTGTCAATAGCCCAGTCTCAGAGTGGACTGGAACAAAGGGGTGCGTGCCAAGCAGAGGCGCAGGTAATCCCACTAAATCAANAATTCCACTAAAGTATCCCTAAATCAGTGAGGGTGTGCTATCATTATAGATGTGTCAGTCTATTTTAGTCTATGAATTTTTATTTAAATTCCTTATAGATTACTTATGTGATATTATGCTAAAAACCATAATTCAAGAATCATTCTCAATAATCAGATAGAGATGAGATACTGATGAACAGGGCATGAGGAAGTTTTCCCACTTCTCTTTCTCACATAAACGAGGAACAAAAAAGGAGGAGTCCGAGCTAAGCAATTACCCAGGAAGCTAATCCAATTTTCTTTATGTGTTAATTCCACAAGTAATTCTAGAAATATTCTTCTCATAGCAAATCCAATATAAGCCAAAGTCTACATTTATCACAACACTAAGTGCTGATCCTTCTAGAACTTGTCTGTGTCCTACACACACACACACACACACACACACACACACACACACACACACGCGTGTTATTTCCTAAAATTGATAGCATATGCTTCTTTTTTTTTAAAGGGTGAATATTGACCCCAAGGTCTACCGTATCCTAAGCAAGCACTCTATCGCTAAGACACATCCCCAGTACATCATGTGTTTTCTTAATATGTCTTTAAAATATAATAAT